>PVIU01006350.1:0-102927 GCA_004026605.1 Ondatra zibethicus
GTGTGTGTGTGTGTGTGCATGTGGGCATGTATGTGCATGCATGTGCACATGTGCTAAAAATTTGTCCCTATATCTTGATTATTTGGTGGAGGGACATTGTTTTCCCTTTAGTAGAAAAATTCATTTTTATGATAATCGGTTATTCTTCGAATTTTTAAAGACGTGCTTCTCAGAACAAATGCCCACTGTTGCATCTGTCCATGTGTTCACTGGATCCCTGACACATGATTACATACCCCCGTAAGCCCATTTGATGTTACTATTTTAAGAAAACACAGACTTTTCTAGTCCACACAAAGTTGGTTCACTGTGAACTTTATGCATGCCCCCCCCTCCGCAAGTGTGATCGGAGGGGAAGGGAACTCACTTCTCATCCTATGGCAGAACTGCATACAGCGGCATCTAACTGCAGCTGGGTCCTCTTCCCCGTGGCCTCTGAAGATGTCTTCGTAGGGATGTGCTTGAAACATGGCTATTAGTTTAATAGATGATAGTGAAGCCAACGGATGAAGGGTGGAAATGACCTCTTACCCACACAACTTCTTCCTTATGCAGCTGGAAATGTCATCCCAGTGCCACCTGTCTATCTTCCTCTTCCCTTCAGCTTCATTTGCCCAGTCTTTCTATTTCCTGTCCTTTTTAATGTTGTCTACTTATTTCCAGACTCCCAATTAGGTTGACATTTCAGCCCAGCTTTGACTTATGCGCCTCTCGCCTCGTCTCTCTCCTCCTCTCTCCAGAGTTCTCTATAACTCCACTGTTTTCTTATACATACAATCTAAAGGACAGCTGTCTAGTGACTCTTACCAGAAACAAACCAACAAACCATACTGAGACCATGGTTCAGTGCTTTAAGTTCCCAGGGCTGCAAGGGAATACATTTCCACATCATCCACAGCGTTTGTGGTATCTTTATATGGCAGCCAAGCTGGCGGAGACATAGATGGGGTCAGAGTAGAACTAAATAAGCCATCATGTACTGTCTCGGACCATAATAGCCGCTATGACTCAGTCCCAAGCCCTGAACTCATGCCTACGTACAGCAATCGTATTTCTAGTTTGCATGGATCAGCAGACTTTGATCTATGTTGCTCTCGTGTTCTCACATTGTTTTCTCTCTTCTTTAAACATGGGTGGAATGTAAAGGATGCTTCATTCCCCCACACAGTGTGTTTGGTTATGAAAACATTAGCTTTGAGGAGCAAATCTCGGCTGCCAGGCCTTTGTTTTCTCTCCCAGAGTAGGATAACTTTCTTATTCTCCCTTCCTAGTGGCTTCTCTCCCCTTTTCAGAATTAGGTAAGAATGACCGTCCTAGGATAATATGCATCCAGATTGCTTCAGGGAGTTCAGATGACAGGAAGCATGACTTTCCTCATCATTTCAATTATTTTTTGGTTACTCTATCAAGTAATGGGATTGATTTTGACTTTTTCATATCCACATAGCTGCACCTGGTTCATCTACAGCACACTTGCTCTGTTCCTTTCCCTTTTCGGTTATCATGTGTATAAATCGTTAAATCTAAATTTCATGTTTGAGAAAAGACAATATTTCACCACCCGTTGCTTTTCTTGCTTACCTCTCCCCCTTTCTTTATACATCTTCCTCCCACTCAGAGGTCTCTTTCTAATTTACCAGTTACTTCACATGACCTAATAAAATGACAGCTATTTCTGTGTGGCTTTCATGTTGGCTCACAATAGAGTTTACCTTGGGCTGGTACTTTAGAGCCTAAGACAGTAGCTTTTTCCTAAACCATAATGGTGGGAACATATCATAAGTCAATTGATTGATTAATTCTAATACTTATGAAACTTTGAGATATTTAGGCTTACTTCAGGGGAAGATACATTTTCTAAAAAAAAATCAATCATGTATAGAGCAATGAATTCAGCTTTCAAATATGATATTGAAAACCAAATCAAAGCAAAATAATCCATTTTTATTAAAGTGTGTAAGAAATTTAGTTTTGTTTGGGGTCCAGTTCAAGTGCCTCTGTTTAGCTACTTGCAGAGCTAACTAAGCTAAACCCAAAGGAAAAACTTAAAGATGATTTTTATAGCAATGAGATCATTCTGTGAAATGCTGGCATTTCATATTTTCCAAACAGACACTTGGAAGAAACAGAATACAAGTCAAATTTAAAAGTTGACATTAATCCAATTCTCTGTTTTTCTTCCCATTTTTTCCTAACCAAGCTTTTATACTGCCAGCTTTGACTTTGCATTATAATATATGATGAATTGTCCAGGAAAAGCCCAGTGGGCACATTTCCCTTAAAAATCCCCATGGCCGTGCAACAGGCGCTCGGGCTGTAGGGCAACACGCTTATGTCATCATGGAAGATTATCCTTATTGTTGAACAACTGTCAAATACTTGTTGGCATTTTGTCAAATACAGAAATATATAGAGGCCACTGGTCACTCTAGGACTGAAAACACAAATCACTCTATTCAAATCCATCTTACTTCTACAAAAATATCACCAACTTAAAATATGTATTCTACCAGCAACAGTACAATTACTATCATGTGATTTACACATTTTACTGCATATTTATTTGATTACAATCATACACAGGTTCAGAATATGAACTTTAAAATATTTTGCTGGCAGAACTTTTGAAAGAATTTAGAAAAATTATAAATCTCATGATTTTCATTTGATATATAAAATATCACTTAAATACTTATAAAAGATACAATCTTAATTATACATATTATCATTCTAAACAATTCACCAAAGCTGATCACAAAATATAAAACACATTTGTATAAATAAATATGAAATATAAAAAGAATTCTTTATTGGGTATGTGTGTATTTGATAAACTAAATGCATTGGAATTTTTGCCTGCTGGTAAGTTAATCTATAGAGTAATGACTATAGTAACTGTTAGAAGGAACCAGCATTAAGTAATCAATAACAAAATCAGACAGCATTGGATCAATACAGTGTGGGGCTTTTTAAGGATTATTATTACATTTTTGCTAGAAGCACTATTTATAGTTGAAGCTATGATGTATTCTTATTAAAGTACAGAGAACCTAGGAAGTCCATTGTAGAGAAAAGTAGATGAGAAAGTGGTGGATGACACAGCAATTCATGGAAAATCCGGTGAAAATTGTTTCTCTTAAGAATCTGAGTCTTTTATTTGAAAACATATTATTTATTTGTAAGAAGTAAACATGAAACTTTTTATGTCTTCCTTAAAATCATGAAAACTATGCATTGGAGTTAAATATCAAGCCACAGAGCAATCAAAGTATTTAAATTCTTCCTTTTTATTGAGAATAAAGAAAATAAAGAGAACATGTGTTTTGTAGTAGAATAGAATGTCTTAGTGGGCTTTTTATGAATTTGACTATGCTAATCCATAAGCAAATACATAGGTAAATAATAGATGATGATGAAATGAGTTGTGGATGGATAAGTGAATAGACTGACACAAGAAATGATGAATGCAAATAAATGGAGGGATGGACAGTTGGATAGAAGAACAAATGATGGATGGATAGATGGATAAATGGATAGATGGATGGATGGACAGATGGATAGATGGGTAGAACTGATATATGAATGAATGGACAGATGGGTAGATGGATATATGAATGGGATATTTGGATATATGGATGGATAGATGGATGGATAGATGGATGGATAGATGGATGGATGGGTAGGATGATGTATACATGGATGAATGGATAGATTGGTAGAAGAATGGATGTATGGTTGGATAGATGGGTAGAATAATGGATATATGGATAGATGAATGGATAGATGGATGAATGGATAGATGGATGGATAGATGGAGAGAGGATAATTATACATTTTAAGCTTTCATTTTTCTTAACAATGACATTTGGTTTGTTTTTATAGATCTATGATTCACACTTTGTATATCTTCTATGGAAAAATTAATATTTTATAAATATAAGCAGCATTTGTGTATAGATAGAGAGAGGTTTAAAAACTTGAACTATGAGTTGGGGAGATGCCTGAGTGGGGAAAGGTGTTTGCTGCCAGAAATGATGACCTGAATTCAATCAAGAACTGATATCTGAAAGTTGTCCTGACCTCCACAGGTGCACTGTGGCACATGAGCGCGCACACACACACACACACACACACACACACACACACACACGCACTACATAAATAAACAGGAAGACGTAATTAAAAATAAATAAAAGCCATTAACATTTCAGCAATCTCATCAACGGTTTTAGGGTTACCTCTTCAGAGGAGGAAATGTTACAGTAATAACAAAGGCCTATTAGAGGAAAACTACTTCCTTATGATTAAGAAAGTGGAATTTCTGATGTGGGTGGAGACCTAGTATTCCAGTTGTATTGGGACTAGCCCCTACAGAAGGCAAGACCACCCCTCAGTTTGGCATGTCCACTTCCAGGGATGATAAAGAGATGGGAGAAAAAATTATCTCTTTAATGAGATAATGGACCTTTTCTTCCCAGAATTCCTGTTTTCTGTGTAGTTGCTTATAGAGTAACAGCCATGCAGCTTTTTGAGTCTATCCACCTCTCCGAGTTATTCAGAAAAGTATGGTTTTTCCTTTTCTTTGATTTCTGTCTTAAGCAAGCTAAAACTTTGTATTTCAGTCTTTCTCAAATTTCTCCTTCCTCTCCTGTGGCTGCCTGTCCTCTTGTTTGAACTCCATGCTGCTACACTCAACAGCTTGGTTCTCTCTCTCTCTCTCTCTCTCTCTCTCTCTCTCTCTCTCTCTCTCTCTCTCTCTCTCTCTCTCTCCTCCCTCTTTACCCCAGGCAGCTGCTGAGATTTGCAACTTGCCTGCTCTGTTTTTTTTTAAAATTTGGTTTTGGTTTTGATTTTTGTTGTTGACATTTATCTTCAATAAAATCACTCTGCAGCTTAGAAAAACAAAACAAAAGGTAAAATACTATGATTAGGCTCTTAAAAAATAAATATATGAAAATATCTCAAGTTTAAAAGGTTATGAGATTTGTCACTTTTTGCATTTGATGATGATTATTGTGTCATCTAAGGGTATAGTACCACCAAAAATCCATGAGCATCCTTTCAGGTGCATGAATTCTGATTTTGCTAAGGGGCCCTGAGTCACACTTGGGCTACAAGGTAACCATTGGCAGGATAAGCACCTGGATCCTTGCCTGCCCTTTACCTCTGCATCTGGCTCCTGTGTCTTAAGGCTTCGGGTCACAGTCTTGCTTAGCTCTGCACTTAGGTATATTAATCACTCAAGGAGTGTCTACAGCTAATGGTAGCTGATCTGCTCATCTCCCGTCAAGACTCAAGGCACAAAGTTAAAACCACATGTGACATCATAATGTTCCCATTCAGTTTCCTGTTCTAACCCCCTAAACTGATGTCTAAACAGCTCCAGACACTGCCCTAAGCCTGTAGCCACCCTGGGTTCCAGGCACAGCACAGCCTCACAGATAGATCACCCAGGCCACCCCCAGGCATCTCATGGGTGGAACTGGCTTGTCCTTCAAGCAATAAGGACTTTTTTGAACCAACCTGCAGAGCCAGAACTGAGACAGTGACCAACAAACCCCACTTTGACGGAGACTGTATGTCTTCCTTAGACATATTTTTGCTCTGCAGTTCTTCCTCTAGGTAAACCTCAGGAGCCTGAAGAAGGGCATGGAGTTCCCGACTTCAAACCACATTATTTGCTGTCCCCAATATGGGCACATTGGTCAAACTTCCTTAGTCTGAGCTTTGCTGCTTCTTGTCTCTGTGACTGGTGTGTTGGGTAAGTGTCCAATCTAATGGGACAACCAGAGCTGGTAATGAATGGTATAACCACTGTTATTTCCACATCTTTGACCATACCCCTTTTGTCTTCAGAGGGGCTTTTATTATTGCATACTATTTTTTAATGTGAAAACTTTCATGGCTAAAAAGAAAAAAATACCCTGGGAACTGGAATGGCTCCATGGTTAAGAGCGCTTGCTGCTCATCCAGAGGACCAGAGTTAGATTTCCAGAACCCATGAGTGTTTCACAACTGCCTTCCCCAGGGGTTCCAATGCCTTCTTCTAGCTTCTGTGGGTACCTATATGCTTGTGATACACATCTATACCACTCACATATACAGATACATAAAATAAAATAAAAACTCTCTACCCTTGTGCTGGACAGTTTTACATCAACATGAACCAAGCTACAATCATCAGAAAGGAGAGAACCTCAGTTGAGAAAATGCCTTCATGAAGCTGGGCTGTAGGCAAGTCTGTGGGGCATTTTCTTAATTAGTGATTGATGGCAGAGGGTCCAGCCCATTGTGGGTGGGGCCACTGCTGAGCTGGTGGTCCTGGGTTTTAAAAGACAGCAGGCTGAGCAAGCCATGTAAGACAGTGAGCGGCACTTCTCTATGACTTCTGCATGAGCTCCTGTCTCCAGGTTCCTGCCCCAACTTCCTTCAGTGATGGACTGTGATGTGGAAGTGTAAGCCAAATAAACCCCTTTCTTCCCAACATACTATTGGTATTTATCACAGCAACAGAAACCTTAAGACAATCCTCCAAAGTCCTTGAACTTGGGATCCTAGCAGATGTATGCCACCACACCCTTCCAAACATCTCTGACTTGAGCACGTAGGCTTTGTGCCAACAGATGCTGAGTGATCCGTTCAGCCAGGATGAGGAGGGACTGATGTTAATCTAGAGCAGGTGTTTTCCATGCATTATCTTACTTAACCCTTTAATAAAGCTGGAAGACTTTTTTCTTTCTCTTTTATATGAAAACTGAAGCTTGGGTGACTAATTAAGATAACTCAATTAGAAGATGAAGAATTTGAGATTCCAACCTGGTTGTAGTTCAAGAAAGCACATTCTTTACTGCTTCCCAGTAGGCAGTACCCTGTGCTCTTGTGTGGAATCTGACTGGCTCTGCTCAGCTGAAGCAGGAAGAGTGGGAGGTTCAAGTCAGTATAAGCTGCATGGGGAGACACTGTTTCTACACTAACAAGAAAATGGACAAGGTTCTTATACGGTTGTCTGATACTCAGTACGTTTCCCCAGTGTTAACTCTTAGCCCATACTCATGGATTTAATTCAAAGAAAAACAATTCCCATTACAATGTACTATATTGGGCATTTTCACATCTTTTTAGGGGATTTTTTTTTTGTTTTGCTGTTCCCACCTGTCTCTTCACCTTCATGAATCAGTGGTTACGATTTGCTCTCTTGTCATGTCGTAGTTTATCTCTGGTCCAGGAAATCTTAAGTTCTTGTGGGTATCCTGGAGATGGAGCATAGGGTCACTGGACCCTGTTGGCTCTTCTTCCCACTTAGTCAAACTTCTGGTCTCTGCTTTTCACTCTCTCTTAGCTCTTGAATTAGGGTGGTGGTTGAACCTAGCTTTTAGGGCTGGCAGAATTTGGGGTGTGCCCTAAAACTCTAGTTACACAACAGTAGGAGAAAGAGGCAATTGACAAGAAGCATCACGATATGATGGCTAAGCAGGGAATGATGACCTAAGACTGTAATCTTCGTGCTGGTAGGGTTGAGACAAAAAGACCGCTGGGGCTTGCCTGCTAGTCAGTCAGTCTTGCAGAATCAGTTAAATCCCGGTTCAGTAAGAGACTATCTCAAAAGAAAAAATAATCAGAGATTGACTGGAAGATCCATGGTGTTGTCTTCTGCCCCCACACGTGAATGTGCACTACACCCACTGGTATCTACACAGGGACACGCAGGCACAAACCACCACCACCACCACTGCCGCCACCACCCCAGAAAGATATAATGTAAAACTGGGTGACTATTGAGCATCCTTTGATTTTGTGGTGGTTGGTTTTAAGGTCAGCGAGCCATAATTTATAATCACCTAAGCAGGGATCCTCAACTGAAGAACTTCCTAATAGCCTTATTTGATATGAGACAACACACTGTGTGTGGCACCTCCTGGTACCCTCCCGGAGGAAAAAGGGTGGGACCCAAGGAAGATTATTTGCTTTCTGCTCTCTTGGACTTCCTTCTGGCAGCTGAATCTGTTTCCCTGATGCTGCTGATTCCTTCGCGGGTGACAGAGCCAGCATTTCTAGTCTTCCATCACTGACTAAGGGCCAGCTGCTCTCCAGGAACCCTCCAGGGTTTTGATACCAAATTGGGAAATGCTGAGGCACTAGCCTCTCGGACTGGAGGAACTGCTAGGTTGTCAGCCTCTCTGGTGTGAGGCAGCCCTTCTGGGCCCCTCCAACTACTCAGGCATGCAGCCTCCAGGACCTAGCAACTACCAAGTGTTACTATTTCAAGGTAAGCTGATTTGATAAAGTCATGTGTATGCACATACATAATGCATATACCACAATACCACACACACATATATATATGCATACATATATATTTTTCATCACTTGACTCTGTTCTTCCACAGAACTCTGTCTAAAGCAATCTTCTCATAGACCATCATTATCATCAATATGCTGTAGAAAGACTGTTTGCCTGCATGTTTTTCAGTACTGAGGAAGCAAAGCAAAACCAGGAAAGTGTAAAGAGTTTTATGACATGCAGAAAAAGATCAGTCTCAGATGTGGCCAAACCCAACACTTTTTAAAGTGACAGATGAAAAAATGGAGGATCAAGAAAAGAAAGTCAGCGAACACAATCAAATGATAGAGTTGAGTTCTTATTGTGTGGATTTCAATGGATACAAACCTGGCTTTCTGAAGTAGAAAATGTTCTTCTTTTACAAGCTACTGATGCATTAGTGGCTCAGGCAGCCTGAGCAGGAAAGCTCAGCTGCACATTATTCTTCTCACATTTTATTGACTCTTATCAGAAAGACTATTTTGAGAGGATTATTATTTATTTATTTTTAAATTGTTTTTATTGAGCTATATATTTTTCTCTGCTCCCCTCCCTTCCTCCCCTCTCCTCCTCTACCCTCTCCCATGATCCCCATGCTCCTAATTAACTCAGGAGATCTTGTCTTTTTCTACTTCCCATATAGATTAGATCCATGTATGTCTTTGAGAGGATTATTTTGATAAACAAGGAACCAGGAGAATCTCTGAAAAGAAGATAATATCTACTAAGGGAAATTTGCAAAAATGAAGAATGTCATTCTTAGGACCACTCCCTCCACACCCCTTACCTTTGCTTCACTGGATGAGGGGACCTGATCCACATGTTTCACATCTGCCCTTGACACAACTCCTCCCCTACTTTAGCCTATGTGTAGGCTGAATGTGTAGGTCAGTAGCGTGTGTGTGTTTTCTCCTTGTTATTCTGTGTGCTATTATAGACATCTGTCCTAAAAACTGCTGGGCAGGAAGAAACCCCCTCCATAGTAGATTTTGAATCTGGATTAAGAATTATGAGTATTGCTTCATAGAAAAACTAATTTGTTTGATGTTGCTTTTAGAGTCTTCTACAGGCTCCTTACGGGGACCCCAGATGGCTCAAAGAGCATGTCTTAATTAGATATATTGTTCAGAAGCATGGGTTTAATTTAGTAGATCACAGTGTTGGGAAATCCTAAACTATTACTACATTTGGGATCGATCTGAGGCCATTCCAGGGAAGGCAATTCATCCAAAGTGAAGGTGGTATAGAGAAAACTTCATTGTAGCGAGCCAGCTATTGGGGTCGGGCTGAGCTCTGGTCCTAGGTACTGTCCTTCTAGGACACTGATTTAGAAGCCATTTGCATAAAAAGCAGGTGATGGCAGATTGGCAGGCAACTTCTCACAGATGGAGGTTCATGGACAGAGGTGCGCATCCGCTCATCTCCACCTTACCAGGAGATGGCTTATGTTCTGCAAAACCACAGGACAAAAATCATGATTTCCTGTGGCTACTCTTTGACACTGGTGGGTTGGCCTGCACGTTGTTCCTTATACTTAACATGATGGCGAGGCAGAGGGATTGGCCAGCCAAGGTGCAGTAATGAAATAAAACATGCTTCACCTAACTTGTAAAAAGCTCAAAGTTAAGTGTATTTAAGTAGAGAATTAGGCAATGGATCCCATTTCAGTGCTTGGCTTTATACTGAAGCTCATGAGAAATGCAAAAACGCTAATAATAATATCTGCACAGTACCTGTGGTAATATCTATCTATGATCTATAACCCAATTTTACATTTAAGATTTCAGTTCATTCATTTACCTATTTGTGCTTTAAAATATCTTTTAATATCTACACAGTCATTTGAAATGTCTAGAACAGATAAATTCTAGAGAGAATGGGGACACACACCCTTAATCTCAATGTTAGGGTGGCAGAAGCAGATGGATCTCTGTGAATTACAGGCCAGCCTGGACTACTTAATGAGTTCCAGGCTAGCGTGGATGGACAGACACTATGGGGAAAAACTAAGGCAGAGAATACTATGGTAGCCGATGGGGTCTGGGAGTACAGGATGGGAGGGACTGCCAAATGGGTGGAAGGCTGGCAAAAGTGATTTGAAATTAGATGCATGACTATGACAATGTAAAGGTCACTGGCTGTGTACTTGGAAATAAGAATGTTATGGTGTATTCTGCCTTCCTCTCTTCCTCCTCCTCCATCTGTCCATTCTTCCTTCCTTCCTTCCTTCCTTCCTTCCTTCCTTCCTTCCTCCCCATCTGTCCTTCCTTCCTTTCTTCCTTCCTCCCTCCCTCCCTCTCTCCTTTTCTTTCTTCCTCTGTCCATCCATCCTTCCTTACTTCCTCTTTCTCTCCTTTTCTCCTTCCGTCCTTTCTTTCTTTCCTTCCTTACTTCCTTTCTTCCTTCCTTTTACCCCCATGATATATCTTCATGTAAGCACCATGGGCTTGCCTGGTACTCTCAAAATCAGATGAGGGGGTCAGATCCTTTGGAACTGGAGCTATAGGCAATTGTAAGTACTGGGAACCAAACCAGGGAAGTGGGTCTTCTGTAGGAGTAACCAACATTCTTGACTGCTGAACAATTACTTCAACCCCTCTTTAAAATATCTTTTAGTGACTAAACGTGTCCTAGGACCTGTTTTGTTATATGTAATTTTACTATGTTAAAGTTAAAACCTTCCTTTTTATTTAAACAGAAAAGGGGAGGTGATGTGGGATTTCCCTCTGTATGTTGTGATTACCATTGATAAATAAAGGAACTGCTTTGGACCTATAGCAGGGCAGAACTTAGTTAGGCATGGAAAGGTAGGCTGAATGTTGGGAGAAAGAAGGGCAGAGTCAGAGAGAAGTCATGGAGCTGCCCGCCAGAGACAGACACTGGAAACTTTACCCGGTAAGCCACAGCCATGTGGTGATCCACAGATTAATAGAAATGGGTTAAATTCATATGTAAGAGTTAGCCAAGAAGAAGCTAGGGCTAATGGGCCAAGCAGTGATTTAATGAATACAGTTTCTGTGTTATTATTTCTGGGTTAAGCAGCCGGGAACCAACAAGTGGCTCTCTCCACACTACATAGGTCTTAGGACACAAGGATGAGAAAACAACCTGTCCTCACGGAAGTTATAGTCTATCACTCTTCAGTGTTCATGGGTCACTTGAAACTCAGGTTTTTCTTCGGAAAAACTCATGCCAGCATAAACAGTTTGCTTGAGACTATCCATAGTCCATAGATAGGGCTTGAGACTATCCATAGTCCATAGATAGGGCTTGAGACGATCCATAGTCCATAGAGAGGGCTTGAGACTATCCATAGTCCATAGAGAGGGTTTGAGACTATCCATAGTCCATAGATAGGGCTTGAGACTATCCATAGTCCATAGATAGGGCTTGAGACTATCCATAGTCCATAGATAGGGCTTGAGACTATCCATAGTCCATAGATAGGGCTTGAGACTATCCATAGTCCATAGATAGGCAGCCAGATGCCCCAGCTCATGAGATAATGGTGGGTCTCCCTACCTCAGCTAACCCTCTCTGGAAATACCATCAAGATATGGCCTTTTCCTACTGTTGGTTTGTCTTGTCCAGCTTCAGTGTGACAAGTTTTGTTTTATCTTGTCGTGAGCACCACGTTGGGCTGCCATATGTCATGAGCCACCATTATGGTGTGACTACTGCCACGATCCTAGCCATGGCGGGTCTGTATGCTCCAGGGTAGGGAATTAGGAATGTTAGGTAGGGAGAACAGAGATCAGAAAGAAAGAGAGACACATGATAGTACCAGGAGGGCAACTCAGTGAAAACTGAATGCTGAATCTCAAGTTCTGAGTTTGCCTGTGTTTATTTTTCATGTACTTTTATATCCCAATACAAATGGGGGGAAGAAGGCAAAAGACTGCTTTAACATGATACTAAGGACAACAGAACAGTTACTTGTTTTAATACTTGAGACATCAAGTCATTAATTCCTGAGCAAAAGTATTTGATGTTTAGGGCAGTGAAGCCCCCCTAGACCAAGTATTCTGCAAATAGCTGCTCCCTACGTCAAACCTCATATTTCAAAAAAAAAAATGTTTGAATTCTCTGACCTTTGATCAAGGTGGAGTGAATCTCTATGAACCATCTTAATGTCCAAAACACCAAGTAACCACACCCTCAGTCAGGATGTCTTGTTTTGTAGCCACACCTGTTGTCCACAGCTAAAAATAAGCTCAAACTCTTTGACTTTTAGACAAGGTGGAATAGGCTCACATGTTTTGGGTTCCCACGTTATCTTATTGTATTTTAAAAATAAATGAATGAAATCACAGACACTAGGGTAACGTAAACAACTGAATTGTCCCTTATACCTGCTGGGAGAGGGAAAACCAGTTTTCTCCAAAGGAGTGAACTGGGTCTATCAACCTCTCTAGGCAGGCCTCGTGTTCAGGAGTAGCTGACTAATAAATAATGAACTTCACATCCTTTGTGTGCTTTAATTTGTTTACAACTTAATGTTTCTTTTTATGGGGTGTATGTTTTTTTAATTTTCTTGGTTTGTGGGGCTCTGTTGTTGTATTGCTTTTTTGTTTTGTTTTCAGAAAGAACTTAAAGTTGGGTGGTTAGGTATGGGTGAGGATCTGGAAGGACTTGGGAGAGGGAAAGAATATGATCAAAATATATTTAAAGTTAAAATGTGTAAAAATTAAAAAGGATATGTCCAAAGGTGTATCTCCTAGGTGACTGTAAATTTAGTCAAATTCACTGTGAAAGTTCTCATACTTACGTGAAAGTTCAGGATACTAAAGTAGAAAGTTCACCCAGTTTGCATTATCAATGGTCAGTCACTATTTATGTATTTTTAGTTATTTCCACAGAACTATATGTAAGCCACATACTTGAGTGTGGTCATATTCAACACACTGTTCCTAACTTTGTTTCCTTGGGTATTTAAACATGTTCCCTTATTGACACACACACTTCGACTGCTTTCTCCGTAGTAAAGACACTGTAATTTCTTTAGCCTGTCCCCTACCCTGCTTTTAAATCCACGCTCTTGTTCTTTCTCTAGGAATAGAATAACACCCGTGTCCTTGCCCAGAAGTAGCAGTGTCCCATTCTGCTTTAGGCTTCTGATAGCTGAGGCCAGTGCCTTCTGTCACTGCTGCAACGCTACAGCTTTTCTATAGGCAGCAAAGGATGCTCACTGTCTACAGGGCTGTCTTCCTACCTGGCTCATTGTCAGAGACTTGAGCAGTGTAATAGTAACACTTTTATCCATAGTGTCTGTTTTCCAAAATGTCTACTATAGTTGTAAAAAGCAGTTTTGTGGCATGTGGCAAAAACAAACTTGGCCAGTTTAAGTGAGAAAAAAAATAAATAAAAAGGAACGTACTGGTTAAGGACCAGGTTCTGGGGGAGGAAATGAACTCCAGACATGAGTTCTCACTAGAGAATTGCCATTCATGCAACTCACATCAAACGGCTTTTGCTTTTTTATTTGTTAGCTCCCAAAGTTAATGTTCTTTGAGAGGGACTTCCCATTTTTATAGTAAATTCTGGACTAACTGGTTTTGCTCAGAGGGTGGGAGTACATCATCCTAGCATGGAATTTCTTGCTGCCACCTTGGAAGGAGATGTGGGATGGGCGAATCAGCTCCTAGCAGAAGGAGGGCTGAGAAGTACAAAGGGCACGGTCCCACTATCCTAGGCTTTTAGAGCAGAAGTGGAGAGATGGAGAGACCCAGATGGCTCGGAGCTGCCACAGCAACCAAGGTGCTGGTGATGCTCATCTCAGTTTCCATGAGTTTCATATCTGGCACAAGAGGTTTAAGATGGCATCACATACTTTATGCTTAAAGAGACAGAAGAGTAAGTCTACAGGGTGGTGGTGGATAAAACAGAAACACAAAGAAGAAAAACGTGGATGTGAGAAAGAGAGGGTGGGGGATGAGAGACGAGTCAGTGATTTTCTTCTCTTACTACTTGGTCTTGACCGGAAGCCATTGTCCTTTTCAGGAAGCCTTCCCTTTACCCTCTCAACAAATATTTTTGAAAACATGCTGGGTCCAGGATGCTGTATGATGTTCAGGACACAAACGAGCACAGTCGGCATGGCATAGAGTTCGTAACCTGAAATTAAAGATATTGAGAAGGTGTTTTCTTTGGGCATTGAATGAGACCTGATATGGTTTACAACTGCAGAGAAAACTTCCAGCGAGGGATGAATGCTCACACTCTTTGATGGATTAAAGAGCATGGAAATGACAATATCTATCTGTGTATGGATTAGAAACTAGCTAATGCTATCCCCCCCCCCCGACTGCAACTACCAAGCACTTGTAAGAAGTGAGCAGATGAAGTGATTTTCTTTCCATTCATTTCACAGGTAATTTGTACAGCTGGATTTACTAAAAATGAAAAGTAAGGGGGTAATAGCATTTAAAATGAAAGTGGAGGGGCTGGATGGAGATGGCAGATCACACACTTGGTATGGGAGGACCAAGCTCAAACCTTAGCAGCACAAATAAGACAAAAAATGCAAATAAAATGGCGATGAAACCATGAAAAGTGGTGGATACATTTCATCTCATTTCATTCAGTCTTCCTGACTAGAAACATCTAAGTTTTAAACTCACAGGTTAAAGCAACATTCCAGGTGCTTAAGAAAACTCACCCGGTGAGAACACTCTGACCTCTGGAGACTGCATATGTCTTTTTGTTAGATAAACAGAAGTTAGAGAAAGTTGAACTTTGCCACATGGGGATGTAGAAGAACTAGATAGATTTCCTCATTAGGAATCCCAAGCTTCAACTTGATTAACCAGCTATCAAAATATTTAATATTAATTAAATTAAATAAATATTAAATATTAATTAAATTAAATAAATATTAAATGTTAATTTAAATAAATAAATAAATATTAATTGTTACCGCAACCAGGGCCTTCCAGAGAACAGCATCTGTATAAACACAGTATAGGTGGGCAGGGACAGCATCTTGTCTGGGACACAATCTTTGCCCACTTTCTCTCCTTTTTTAAGGCTTAGCAGGAAGGCATAGGCTAAGTGTATTTCCTCTTATCTGACTTTTAACAAAGGAGAAACTTACAGTTTTAAAATGCTAATTTGTATCACTGATGAGCTAGGTAAGTGGAGAGAGAAAGAGAGCCTGCATGCCAGGTGGGAGTGTCTACTCGAAAGGCCCCAAGGCAGGAATGCACAAGGTTGTTATATTTGAACAGAGGAACAGGAATGGAAGCGGTGGGGGGGCTAGCTACTAGGGAGATTAAGCTAGGATCTGATTATGCAGGGAATTTGGAAATTAATCATAAAAGTCATCACGAGGTTTAAACCAGGGAAAGTCTTGGTTAGGTCTACACACACACACACATGCATAGGCACAGAGTTGCTCAATACCAACTTTATTCTTTTACATGTATTGGGATGGGCAGTTGTAGATGTTTAAAAAGGGAAGAGCTTGTAAGGAATTCTGAGGGAGGCTTTATTGACTTAAAGATTAGTGTCTCTGAAGAAGAGACCAAACTTCCAAGGCATATCCCTATTCTGTGTCACATGCTTTGGTTATAGACCCAGGAAGATGTCAGTTTTCTCCACACTGAGCTGAAAACTCTTATGTCAAAAACAAGAGGCCATTTCAGCAGATCTGAAAATACTCTTGTCAGTTTGCTGGATGTTCAATTTCTCTTCAGAATGTAACGAAACAGATAGACATGACACATCAATCCGTGACCCATTCTACAGATAGCTTTGAGGCAGAACTGTGCTAGAACTCAGGTCTGACCAACACCTCCCCCTTCCCTCTGCCCCACAGCCCCTCTGTTTAGACAAAATTCTTTCGTTCTTCTCTGTGATAAGCAAATGGTCACTGTTTGGCAGTTTTACCCAAAGATCCATCAGAAAGTCAGTGAAGAAGTCGGGCACTCTGGGAGAATGGGAATGCCAAACAACATTCTGGCACATAAGCTTTAGAAATCTCCATTTCTGTTTGATCCTCATTTCCCTTTGAACTGTGGAAGTCAACCATGGAAGTTCTGTCATCTCCCTCTTCTAGTTCTGAAAATTGTACCTTGGAGTCCTCCTAGCCACTAGAGGGCACCAACCTCACAGGTGTGTGCAGGGGTGCCTTTCAGGAGCTCTCTGTGAAGCTGTTTTAAATGTTTTCTTTATAACTCTGTTGTACAATGCACTAGTGTTAGAAACACTGATGGAGGGAAAAAATAGATGAAGCAATTATAGCTGACTTTGCTTGAAGGTCTTTTCCTAATTGTGTGTCATTTACACAGGCTGAAGGCTTACACAATTCTTTGTTAGCAATTTATAGCTCACAATGGCCTCTTAATTCTGTTTATCTTTGTTTTTTTTTTGCACCTTTGTTCCTTCAGAAAATTTCATCTTTCTTTCTTCATGAAGGAGAGAGAGAGAGAGAGAGAGAGAGAGAGAGAGAGAGAAGACAGAAAATGGAAATTTTGACCTCTCCACCTTTGTCCTTCAAGCCTTCCTCCGACACTTTCTCTACTGTTTCTTAGCATATGTAGAGATCACGTAAGTGTATCTTTAGGGTCCAGGAATCAGAACTCTGTCCCAATGATGTAACCCGGCCTTCTTTTAAAGGTGAGATACGCTGTCATTAGGAATTGCTCCCAGATTCCTCAACGATTGGCTAAGCCTGAGCGCCCTGGGCTTGGCGCTCTTCTGACACTTTTTGGCAGCCTTGAAACACGGACTCAGGTATGGGGCTGGAGAGAGCTGCGGGGGCGGCCAGGCCCGCCATCTCTTTCTTAGCTACTGGAACTTTTCCTCAGCTCTGCCTACTTGAACAATGTGATGACACGCCTGGGAACCACAGACTTGCTGGGTTTGTTTGTTTGTTTGTTTGTCTATTTGATTGATTGATTGATTGATTCCCCACCAGCACTCCGAGGGGGATCATGGGCTCTTGAGGCAGAACGAAGTGTGGTTCTTCTGCTTTCTTCCCCAAATGGCGTGATTCTACCCCGGAGCTAGAATATTAATTCCCTCCCACCAACCTCTCAGAGCTTGTATTTCCTCCCAGGTAACTTTCAGTAGACCTTACCTGGACAATAGGAGTCAGTAAACAAAGTCACCGCTCAAGTGGAATGATACAGCTTAAAGAATCCAAGTCAAGGAGAGGCTCATACGGTCCTGCTGTGCAATCAAAATCAGTAAACAGCTGTGTGTGGATTTGGATCTGGAATAAAACCCCACCCACTGCCACCGGCCCATATATTCAAGGCTTGGTTTTTAGTTTGACACCATCAGAGGGTGAAGAAACCTTTAGAGAGAGGACTTGGGAGGTCTTCCAGCCACTGGAGCATTTCCTAGGATTGCACTGTAGAGCCTTGTCCCTTCATCTCTCTCCATCCCAGGCTTCAGGGGGACAGGGTTTTATTCCACCAGACGCTCCACATGACGTATACCACATATAATATTTATGATCGTATATTTTCTCTCACTTGCAGTACTGGGGAGTTGCGAGGGTGTAGAGGTGTCACAGTAGCCTGTCATCTCTTTCGAGCGTGTGTGTGTTTCTTTGTTGTGCTTTGCGCATCTGTTAGAATCAAGGTGTCCTTTGGCTGATTTTGCCACTTACTCCGCTCTTTGTGTTTATTTATTTTACACGAGTCCGCCTTAGGCACTGTCTTCACTTGGATCTGCACTCCTTGCTACTTCTAGCAAAGGTGAAACTGACTGCAATAAGATATACCATCATCGATAGCCATCCTTTAATTGGCTACTGTGTACTTCACCCTTGTCCCTAACGTGGTTCAGAGGATAGTACTAGGATAATGATTGGGGGGAATACAGCTTATAGATTTTTAGGGTGCCTATCAATAATTAGTGAGATGAGATAAAGAAATGGGGAAAACAGAAGCGATGTGTGAGTGGGAAGGAAGTCGTGTGAGGGATTGCTCAGAAAACATTGTAGAGGAGGCCCAGCAAAAGGGAGGGCAGCCACGAAGCTTGCTCAGCTGGGATGAATGCTGAAACAAACAGCTGTGCAGCTGAAGTACAAACAACGCAAATTTAAAAAGTAAAAGTGAAATTAGGAGGCTCAGCGGTTAAAAATACTGGCTGTTCTTGCCGAGGACCTAGTTTCAATTCCCAGTACCCTCAGGGCAGTCCAACATAGTTAGTAACTCAGTTCCAGGGAACTCACTGCGGCCTTCTGGCCTCCGCGAGTACCTCATACATACATTGAACAGACACACAAAGGGGTCTAACACCCATACACATAAGATAAGCTAAAAAGGTTACAACCTCAGTTCCTGTTCCTTCCTGGTTGGTATGACATCATTTCTTCTTTCCTGATTGGCTCTTGTAGCACACCCTGCAGGTGGGAGGGCTCACCAGTCTCAGTAATTCAAAGGCATTGTCATTGGGTCTCTTCTGCTAAGAAGGATTTCCATGTGGGAACCTTACTTCCTGTTTCTGAGACACTCCACCCCCCGGACTGTCAATCACAACTCCACTCCCCGTGGGGGCTTTTCACACACAAGCCCCCCTTGTACATGCTTAGCTCTGAGACGCCGAGTTCTCTCCCCAGCTCTACCTGTTTGGAGAGTAGGCAAGTTCCCGCCTTCCCAGGTTATTCATGCTAGGGCGTCCTTGGCAGAACTCAGCGCCTGGCTCCCACAGCCCACTACTGCCTGTCTGCAAGGTCTCCCTTCCGCGGTCTGGCCCAGCCCTCTTTCCTTTCACAGCAGCTCCACTGCCTGCTCTCACTTCTGCCGCCTACTCAGAACTTTGGAGCTTGCTGTTCCCCAGGAGCTTATGTCAAGGAGAAAAGAAGACCTCCTGGTCAGCTACTATTGATCATGGCCTGGCGTGAATGGTGTGGCATGGCCGGATGCTTGCTGGCACCCATTCCTAGCTGCTTCTTCATGGAGAAAATCATATCCAGGCTCATTTCCTTTCTCATTGCCCTTCTCTTATAGGAATAGGGTATGTTACGTTTTAGCCTCTTTGTCTTTTATCAGGCCAAAGAGAGGTGGCTTCAAATGTGTCACCTTACCCGGAATTCATAGAAAAATCATTCCAAATCTGGCAGAAGCATCACTTTTCTCCAGTTGCTTTTACCCTGCATGCTAGCTGCCTCGTGGCGCCCTCGGGATGATTCTCTGTTCCATCTGGTTGACTTTCTCCTCTTGCCCATGAATTAATCACAGAAGTGTGGAATGACTGGGGACGATGAGGTTGGATGTTTTCGTTTATAACCCTGGTCTGCTTTCTCCACCGAGTTCTGGTTGGTTTTCATCTAAATCGTGTGGGCTGTGAAGGGGGCACGCGGTGCGCAACAAGAGGGAGCGGTTGGTGGGAAAGAGAAGCAGGGTGGAGAGAAACCTCCACGAGAACCCTTCCTACTGAAAACAAATGCTTTAGCTCTGACAGAAAAATGAATCATCTGTAAACAGAAATGACATCATGAATCACTTCTCTTTTTACTAACGTCCAAAGCCACAGGGTCTGTCTCCTGCTCTATCTATCCTAAATCAAGTTCACATGGAATATTCCACTGACTTACTGTGCCAACGAGCAACAGATAATCTAACAATAACTACATTCATTTTTGTCAGTGGGCTATATGCTACTAAGAAAACCGAGCCAGTTCGAGCAGTAATAGACTCTGGAGTCACGCCAGTCATAATTCTTTGCGTTTCTATTATATGCTATGCCTGGGTCCTTAGGTCAGTTTCAATTTAATGTTATAGTGAAATATTGACTGCATGTATCTGTTCGCCAGGTGGGATGTAGTCTCTGTTGAGGATCAGGGACTGCAAGCAGGTGATTTGCCGAGAGCTCCTAAAGCACCCAGGCTGGAGAGCCCAGCGAGCAGTTCAGTGGCCAGCCTGTCCCAGTACAACACCAGTTTTCATTTATTACAGTTTACATCCAACCACTTATGTTTATTC
This sequence comes from Ondatra zibethicus, assembly GCA_004026605.1. Taxonomy (NCBI): domain Eukaryota; kingdom Metazoa; phylum Chordata; class Mammalia; order Rodentia; family Cricetidae; genus Ondatra; species Ondatra zibethicus. The sequence goes on from PVIU01006350.1 coordinate 20,257, forward strand.
CATTTTCAGAACTTTGAAAAGCCACCTCAAGCTATGCGTGAGTTTGATTCTTTTCATATCTTGGAATGAAACATATTCAGGTGGAGTTTGGGGTTGAGGTTAAAGTGAAGACATGTCTCTTTAAGGGTAGTTGAATATACCTGAGTGGAATGCTCTTCAATCCCTGGGTCTCCTTGAGGACAAAGTAGCAGTAGCGCAGCTTTCCAAGTTTCTGTGGCATCAGATGCTGAGTTGCTGTGTGGTGGCTCTTCGTTAGTCAACATTAAATTATATATGTATTTCTACTTTCCCAATTTGTCTATAATGTTACCAGATAGGCATACATATAGCCTGCTCTGGACAGGGTGGCATTGCTCTGAGTTAGGTGTATATTCATAGACCACTTTGTTGAACACTGTCACATGCTTTCAAGAAAAGCCTTCTTCTCAATGTGTATTTTGTGTTTTCTAGATTTGTAGCTATGTGTAAATGTCAGTTATAAAATCATGTTTTAAAAATGGAAAGAAATTGCCTATGTAGCTTACTGTCTGGTTGATGAATGACTAGGTGGAATGCAAGAGTTGGTGGTACTATGTAAATATTCTCTTCTGCTTCTTTTTTTTCTAGAGCTTTCAGGTGTGCTGTTAAGTCACCAATGTGAGCTTTCTCCGTTTTCTTTATGTGGGCACTAAGTGCTATGAACTTTCCTCTTAGCACTGCTTTCATAGTGTTCCCATAGGTTTGGGTATGATGTGTCTTTATTTTCATTGAATTCAAGGAAGACTTTAATTTCTTTCTTTATTTCTTCCTTGACCCAGGAGTGGTTCAGTAGTTGAATGTTCAGTTTCCATGAGTTTGTAGGCTTTTTGGGGGTGGAATTGTTGTTAAATTCTAACTTTACTCCGTGGTGATCCGATAAGACACAGGTGGTTACTCCAATTTTTTTGTATCTGTGGATGTTTGCTTTGTTACCGAGTATGCGATCAATTTTCAAGAAGGTTCTATGAGATGCTGAGAAGAAGGTATATTCTTTCCTGTTTGGGTGGAAAGTTCTATAGATGTCTATTAAGTCCATTTGATTCATTACATCTGTTAGTTTTCGTATTTCTTTGTTAAGTTTCTGTCTGGTTGACCTGTCCATTTGTGAGAGAGGAGTGTTGAAATCTCCTACTATTAGAGTGTGGGGTTTGATGTGTGCTTTGAGTTCTAGTAAGGTTTCTTTTACATATGTGGGTGCCTTTATATTAGGGGCACAGATATTCAGAATTGAGACTTCATCTTGATGAATTTTTCCTGTTATGAGTATGAAGTGTCCATGATCAAACAGGACTCTCTGAATGTGGCTGCCAATGGGGGCAAACTGAAACGCCATCAACAATGACACTAGGACCTATCTCTTCTGCATGTATTATCTTTTTGGGAACCAAGTCTATTTGGATGCACACCTTCCTAGGCCGGGATGGAGGGGGAGGGCCTTGGACTTCCCACAGGGCAGGGTACCATGCCCTCTTTTAAGGAAGCAGGGGGTGGGAGGAGGGGTGGGAGGGGAGTGGGAGGGGACTGGGAGAAGGGGAGGAAATGTAAATTTTTTTGAATGAAAAAAATAAAAGAATATGAAAAATTAAAAAATAAAAAATAAATATTCTCTTCTTTAGAAGATTTTTTCCTATGTGATGAGCATTTGTTTGTTTGTTTGTGTGTGTGCATGTGTGTGTGTGAACCATATGTGTGATACGTTTCTAGAAGCTGGAAGAGACATCAGATCCCTTGGATGCACTTCTGAGTCATTGCTCCAAACCCATGTTTTCTCCTTTTAACACAAGGGAACCCTGCAAAGCTTTTCTTTAACCAGGAGTTTGAGCTTCAGTGTCTAAGGACTGATCAGCCAGGATGAGACCTCCCAGCTCTATTCTTGGTTGGGAAGAGCCCTATTTTCCCTTGGAAAAGAATGTAGTCATGTATAGTCAGGGTCTTCCTCCAGCCAAGGAAGCCTTCTACACAAGGATGCAATCCATTCAGATGGCCTTCCTCCTTTCTTGCTTGCTTCTGAGCATCCCCACCTATGGGCAACAGGTTCTCCTTAGCAAAGTCGTGTTCCCTCCAAACCCAAAGCTAGGGCCAAAGAGATGGCTCAGTGGTTAAGAACACTGGCTGTTCTTCCAGAGGACTCGGGTCCAATTCCCAGCATCTACATGGTGGTGTATAATACTTTATAACTCTAGTTCCAAGGGATCTGATGCCCTCTTCTGACCTCTGCAGGCACCAGGCACATACATGTTGCACTGACATACATGCAGGTGAGCTACTCATACACATAAAATTGAAAAACACAGAAATCTTTTAAAACAACCCTCCAAACCCAAACTGGCAAGACATCTATTGCTGGCTTAACTGGCAGAGGTTGAATATGCTCACTTGTCCCAGAGGAAAGAAAGAGGTGCTCCCCAGCAGAGGTTGGTCTGTTCAGGCCCTTAGTATAGACAGAGCATGCTCGCTGCAGAGGGCAGTCCACATGGGCCCTTATTATAGAAAAGTGTGTGACTCATCTATGCCTTTTGGTTGGTCACCAGCCATGAATGAGAATCGCACTGTGTTGTCTTCTCTGTCTGTGGACTGTGACAAGCTCAGAGTCAGGGCCCATCCTTCTGCCTTCCTTTGCGTATTTATGATCAGCAAAACAATCAAGAGTGAGATGAGGCCTTGTCAGTATTTAAATGAATGTTATCCGGAATCCTTAATCTCTTTAAATGCCTCCTTGAGGGTCACTCTTCAGCTTGTGTTTTGAGAAGGAAAGAATGTGTCAGGAACATGAAGAAACTTTTCCTATTTTGTTCCCAGAGTCTACCTGAGCATCCAAGTCTACGGGACAGACAAAAGGTGGTTACAAAGGAAATGTTCACGACCACTCCAATAGCTGCTTTTGCCAATAACATTTACCCAGAACCCAGCACTTTTCCTTTGCTTTCCTCATGCCAATAGCAGGCTGATTAATTATGACAGATGCCCTGTGGATTCACGAAACAACACATGTACCATAATGTAAAGGCTTTCAGCAAAAATATGTGTCCTGAGAAAATATGCACACACATACAAATATAACTACCGAGTAATTTTGTGTTTGTAATGTGTGTGTGTGTGTGTGTGTGTGTGTGTGTGTGCAAGCATTTGTATGTATGTAGGAGTGTTGTAAAGAGGGTGCTCGTTGGTTCCCAGCTGCTCAGCCCCAAAATAATTACACAGAAACTATATTATTTAAATCACTGCTTGGCCCATTATCTCTAACTTCTAATTGACTAGCTTTTACATATTAATTTAACCCATCTCCATTAATCTGTGTATTGCCACAAGGTTGTAGCTTACCGGGTAAAGTTCTGGCATCTGTCTCCAGCAGCGGATCCATGGCTTCTCTCTGATTCTGCCTCCTTTCTCCCAGCATTCAGTTTAGTTTTCTCTGCCTACCTAAGTTCTGCCCTATCAATAGGCCAAGGGTTTCTTTATTCACCAATGGTATTCACAGCATACAGAGGGGAATCCCACATCACCAGACAGGGGTCTATTTTGTTTTCTAGTGTCACCCTTCAGAAGTGATTTACCTTTCTTTTGGAGACATGGTCTCTCACCATGACCTGAGGCTTCCAGTTATCCAAGCACTGGAATTACAAGTACCTGCCACCAAGTTTACCTTTTTACATGGGCTCTGGGATTAAACTCAGATCCTCACAATTACAAAGCAAAGCCTCTACTCATAGCCACTTCCCTAACCCAAATACCTAAATATTTCTACTGCACTTTGATGTCCTTGAAGTATCTGAATAAGGCAACAGACTATATCATGATGTTATGTAGCAAGGAATCATCCATGTCAGGACCAAATCTGTGTTCCATTTATCTATGACCATAGGGAAATCACTATGGCAATCCATCTGGATGTCTGTGTGGCCCTCATCCTTGATAACCTGTCACAATGGCATAGGTAACTATATCTCTGGGTCATACTTCTTCAGATCCAGTGTCATGCTAGTGACATGAGATCATGGCTTTTTGGGATTATTCCTACAAAGACTGTACCTACAGACCAATGGGGTTATCCTTCCTCGGTTATAAAAGGATGCTGGCTACAATAGCTACATCATGGATGCTCTGGGAAGATCAGGTCAATACTGTAGGTGACCTTTGCAGCCACATGGTGCTGCTCTCGGCACCAGCTCACACATCCCTTCCTGCCACTGGTCTTTGGATGGCCACCAGCCACTTACTGCTGGATGGGCCTCCTCCTGCCTTTGCATCATCACATTGTGACTGCTCTGTGGACCTTGTGAGCACAGACATCCTTTTCTTTTTTCCAAGAGCCTTTCAAAACCGACAACCAGTCTTTCCAGTGAGTGATTCCAGCACAATGTTCTAAAGGAAGTGAGAGGCATGGGATGGCTTCTGAAGTACATGAGACAAGCTCTTCCCTCAGCTTAGTCTCAGACAGCTGAATGTCGAAGCAAACAGAGGATAGGAACTTAAAGGGACCTCTCATTTTACCCATCACCCACCATCATCATCTTCATTATCGCCACCACCATCATCATCTTCATCATCTTTTTTTAAAAAAAAAATAAGCACTAGAATTTAAATTTTGAAAACCAGAATGATTTAGGACCCAGAATTTAGTCCTGGGAGTTCTGAGAATAACTGTGATAGCATATTTCCTGAAACTCAACAGGGACCTAACTGAGTCTACCTTCAGCGTGGGTAACATTACAGCACCAAAGGGAGAAAGCCATTCCCATTTGAAGCTAATCATAGCAGTCAGCGACTGCTCAAAGACTTGCCAAATAACCTACTCAGATGAAGTTTGCTCCCTGTTCTTCAGGCTGTGGCCATCTGGTTTGAGTTGGTAGAAGCCCCACTGCCCTGGGAGTCTCTTTCCCCCACCCCTTTCCTTCACCCCTTTCCCTTACTCCTTTCCCTCACCCACCCAAAATTGAAAGGTTTTTTTTTGTGTGTGTGTGTTATTGACCTGCTCAGCTACTCCAAGAACTTGCAGCCACCAGGCTGGGACAGTGGTATTTCTGACATCCAGAAGCTGGGAAAACAATGAATGGGAGGTGCAAAGAAGTCACCAGCATATTTGCTGCAGGTGGACCTCTGTCATTTCCTGGCAACTCTTATGGCCAGGCTCCAAGTGTAGGATGCACACACACACTGTGTTTGCAAGGATATTAAAATGAAATGTGTCTATGTTGCTCATTGGCTTCCAAGTAGGAGTGGACATGGTTTGAATTAAGACTTTTTATTTCTCTTCAGCAGGCCAGTGTTTAATGGTGGACAGCTTTCTCTTCTATGAGGTGATTATTGGGCCTGGGTTTGTCAAAACTATTTACTATATGAGTCCCAAACTCCAAAATTCTATTAAAGTTGTAATTCAGAGCATGTCACCTTCTCTGACCTCCATCAGCTTTGGTAACTCAGGGGGTCTTCAGTGACCAAAAGGTCCCTAAATAAACAGTGGTCTGTGCTCATCCAGGGTTTTGTTTTTTGTGGTTTAGTTACCTAAACACTAGAGGGAAATTCACTGGTAAGTTCTGAGGGCTGGAGATTGCAGGGTTAGTGGTGCAGCTCAGTGGTAGAGGGCTTACCTAGCAAGCATGAAGAGGCACTTTTGATCCTTAGCAACACATAAGCCAGACATGATGTGGCCTACCTGTTAGCCCAGCACTGGGCAGAGAGAGGTAGGTGGATCAAAAATCCTACATAGTGAGTTAGAAGTCAGCCTGGGCTACATAAAACTCTATCTCGAAACAGCAACAAACAAAAAGTAAAAAACAGAAAATAAATCTTAAATTACTTTTATGATAGACTGTCATTGTTACTCTAGTTAATCCTTAACATGATTAATTCATAAAATTACTCTATTATAGGCATTCATGCCTAGGAAAAGACAGAGTCCACTCAGTGTTTGTCATTGTTGGTGGTTTGGGGCACTAATGGGGGCCATGGGAAGTATCTTTTGTGTGTGTGCAGGGATAGGGGTGCTGGTAATATTCGGTATTCAGGTTTATTCTGACCATCTCTTTTCCTCCTCTGGTAAGCTGAATAGGAATGGTCCCCATAGGCTCACAGATTTGAATGCTTAGTCACCAGGAAGTGGCATTACTAGGAAGTGAGGCCTTGTTGGAAGAAGTGTGACACTAGGGATGGTCTTTTGGGTTTCAAAAGCTCAAGCCAGGCCCAGTGTCTCTCATTCTTCCTGCTGCCTGTGGATCCAGAAGTAGGACTTTAGGCACCTTCTCCAGCACCTTGTCTGCCTGTGTGCCTCAGTGTTTTCTGTCATGATGACAATGGACTAAGCCTCTGAACCTGTAGACCATCCCCAATTAAATGTTTTCTTTCTTAAGAATTGCCATGGTCATGATCCTCACAGCAATAGAGACCCTGACTAAGCCAGTAGCACATGCCTTTAATCCCAGCATTCAGGAGGCAAAGGCAGGAGGATCTCTGTGAGTTTGAAACCAGCCTGGTCTACAGAGTGAGTTCCAGGACAGTCAGGGCTACACAGAGAAATCCTGTCTCAAAAAAACACAACCAAAACCAAAACCAAACAAAATCAAACATAAACAAAAGAAACCCTGACTAAGATACTTCCCCACCTCCTCTTTTCCTTTCTTGCTGGTTCTTCCCTTCCTTCTATCTCCCCTTCATCTTCTTTTGCTATTGTCCCTTCCCTCTTCCTTCTTTCCTTTTACTCTTTTCCTTCCTTGATCCTTTATTCTATTGCCCTCCTTTCTCTCCACCCCCTCATCTCACCTCCCCACCTGTAGTGATATTTCATTTGTATTTTAATAAATAAAACTCATCTGAAGATCAGAGAGTAAAACAGCTGCAATGATCAGCCTTACAGACCAGGCAGTGCTGACACACACCTTTAATCCCAGTAGTTACACTAGTTTGCCATAGAAACTGGGTGGTAGTGGTGCACGCCTTTGATCCCAGTATTAGAGAGGAATATAAGACGGGAGGAGACAGCTCTCACGCACAGTCTCATTCTGAGATTCCTGGAGGCAGGATCGCTATTTTTCGGACTCAGGTAGAGGTAAGAGCCAGTGCTGTTTTGTTTTTCTGACCTTCAGGTTGAAACCCAATTTCTGTCTCTTGGTTTTTATACAACCCTCCTGTTCTTTCCCATCATCTTCTCTCTCTTCTCTTCTCTTCTCTTCTCTTCTCTTCTCTTCTCTTCTCTTCTCTTCTCTTCTCTTCTCTTCTCTTCTCTTCATTTTTTCCTTTGACAGAGTTTTGTAGTACAGTCCAGAATGGTGTCAGACTTGTGAGTCCCTCTGTCTTTGCATTAAATGCTGGAACTGTAGACATGAGCCATCACTGAACATAAAATTTCTTTTTGTCAATAAATGCTGATATGCAGTTTGGTAGGAAAACAGTTAGAGAACATAAAGATTCAACCCCAATTTACCAAATGGATTTTAATGACCAAGCCATAAAAACTGGACTATTAAAAAAAAAACAAGACAAATGCTTAAAAAAAACTAATATCCCCATTTTCTTTTAAAAAAAAGCATGTGATTTCTAATCTGTAGAACTGTAGCCAATGTTATAGTTGAGAGGAAAATTATATATGTTTTTCTATATACACACAGCAGACACTATGAGGCATTCAGGATTTGACCCAATAAACTGTATTATTAAAAATTTGCAGGCAGAAATCTCTTCCTTTTTCCTTTTGGAGGTTTGTTTTGGTTTTATTTTTTTAGCTGTCTTCCAAAAGGAATTCCAAAATTTTTTGACAATTTTATCATTTCTGACTTAAGTCTGTTGCAAATCTCTTTGAAACAACTAGGCCCAAGGGTGGCTCCGGCAGCTGCCTGAATTCCACATGAATGTAGAAAGTCTCTTCTATTCTGAGTGCTATACTTTGCTGTAATAGAATCCAGATGCTTAAACCATTCAGATTACCTTTTACAGTGTGAACAGAAGCACGAATGTGTTATGTTAAAATGCAGTTACATCCCAATTGTTGCTACGCTTTTTGAATGTAACTTCTGAAAGAGAGTGGCCAAGAGAGAAAAGAACCAAGGAGCTGGTCTGGGGAATGTCTTAGCAGACAATCACTAGAGAATCATAATTAGATTAAACTACTGCAGACAATATCATCCATAGAAGGAGACCAGGAGGTGTGTGAGACTAGGGTCAAACCTCCACAAGGCGGACCCAGGTTTGGCTGCCAGTATACTCTGTAGGGAACACTCCATCATGACATCATACTGAGCCCTACATCTCAATGTTCTGCCACCTACTGACATCGTCTCTCAAGAGTTTCTTTTAGGTCAGGTGAGCTCTCGATCTTATTCTGTGCCCTCTGATTCACTGCGGAAGACCTGTACATCCATGCCTTCCTATCTCTGTTCAGTGGAGACTGTGCTTATCCACCAGTCTAAGACCCAGTGAATATGGATTGCATGGGGATATTCAACTTGCTTCTTCATCCATCAAAAGGAATGTCAGATGCTTAGACTATAGGGCAGTGGGTGTGGTTCACAAACAGTCTGAATGCTTTGCCATTAATACGATGCTGTGATACTGCTCACAAATTCTTGTAACTACCCTAAACATAGCAGAGTCAGTTGCTGTGATGGGAGCATGGACATTTGACTACATTTTGTACTTTCAGGCACCAACTCAATGTACTTATTAGACATCCGGACTATTTGTGAAACTGTTTTGGGATATCTGCAATTTGAGAGTTTGCATTATAGACCTCAAATAATAATTCTTAGGGAAGACAATAAAAGGGGGCTGTTTTGAGCAGAGAGGTTCTGCTGAGGTCCCAAGTACTTCACCTGGGCTTCCTCGATTGAGAAATGAGAAAATTATATGAGATCGCCAGCTCCCTGGTCATAATGTTCTAAAACCTTCAAGTCAAGGCTCACCTTCTGCAGAGGAAGAAAAGTGTGGGCATGTTTGCTTTTATAAACATGCTTGCAAAGGTCTTCATTAAAGGTCTTCATCCCAGGATATGCTCTTACTATTTTACCCACCAAGACGGTGCTTCAATTTCTGCCAAATGGGAAGTTCTCTGGAGTGACAGAAATCTTTGGAAGACTTTACTGGACGTTCCAGTATGCCACGTGGGCGTATAGGGTGTCACCAAACTGTGTCCTTCTGCTAAGACATTTAGTATGAGTATGGTACTGGATTCCCAAGAGTAGAACAGGAACCAGAGAAAGGGTGTTTGAAGAATAGTGTGTTAGTTACTCGTCTCCTTGCTGTGAAAACCTGGGGAAAGCTATGCAAGAATAGGTTTATTTCAGCTCACAGTTCAAAGGCACAGTCCACTGTGGTGGGGACACCATGCTGGCAGGAGCCAGAGGAAGCTGGTGACACGGTCTGCACAGTCTAGAAAGAGAACGATGTGGATACTTGACATACAACTCTCTTTCTCACTTCTATTTGGTTTAGGGCCCCAGCTGACGGTCACATCCACAACTAGGGTAGGTCTTCCTACCACAGTTAACACGAACTAGATAATCTCTCAGTGGCATACCCAGAGGCTAACTGATCTAGATAATCCTTGGGAATTTCGTCCCGGGCTTTGATTTCTGGGTTACTCTACAGCCTGTGAAATTAATCATCAACATTAACCATCGCAAATAGGAAAAGATTTGTGGACCACTTGTTGGGAAGACTCTTGCCTTACAATAGTGAGTTTGGAAGGACCCCAGAAAACTAGGCTGCTAGAATTACCATTATTGAGACGTACTTTGTGAGTTTAATAGCATTGACCCAGAAAGATCCGCACGCTGCACTTTGCATTCACATGGCCACGCTTGGCATTTATTTGGATGCTAGGAAGTTGGGCTCAGGTTCTTAGGCCTACACAGTAATCACTCAGATCCACTGAACCAGCTCCCTAATGCCCCCATCATTTTTAAAATGACATCAATTATAATACAAATTATTGCATATCACATTATATAGGGGATATCTTTGTTTTCTTCGTATACCTTAGTGTATCCATCTTTGTATCCCTAAAATTTGGCAAGAGATGCTTACATATCAGCTCTGACCCAGGCCAACTGAACAGAACCAAATAAATACAGATTTGTTTGGACCTCCGGGCAATCAAAACAGTTAACTTTTTATATCACATGGTTTTTATTCACTAACACTCGTGTACCAGGCAAAAGTATTTTACGCAACCAGAATAAAGAGTGTGAGAATTCTATTTTATTTTTCCCTTCACTTTAGACATAAAAAGAGAGATGCCAATTGACAATTTATGAGTCTGAAGTACGGATTTTATTGTCTCTGGTCTGTTTTGTACATGTCTGAGTCTGTCACTTGGGAACATTCTATAAAAGAAACAAAAAGAAAAATAAAAAATATGGTCCTATTTTTATTTGGTTTCATTATTAAGGAGATTTGTATGGCCACCCTTGTTCAAAGTCAAGTGCACTTGCTGAAATCCTTCAGGGGCTTACGTGGAGTCTGAAGAAAGAAGAATACCTGTTCTTTGCTGAAGGAAGTGTTTGTGTGGTGCCAGGTTTGCGATCATAAAACAGCAGCTACCCGAATTCTGCCTTTGTTTAAATAACGTGGATAGTGACGACAGGGACACATTAGTTCAAGTCTGCTTTTCCTTCACGTAACTAAACATTTTTTTTCTTTGAGGTCACAATATGGTTGGTGGTGGCCTCTTCGATTTCCCTATTTCAAATTTTCTCTTGCAAAAGGAGATCTCCATCAGTATGTTTCCCCCACGCCTTGGGAGTCCACCTCTTCTCTCATGAGACCTAGAAATTGGTGACTTTAATGCCAAGGAGTATGTCGATTCACCAACAGCCATTTGCTTCCTCGTAAGTCAGAGATGTCCTTCTCACCAACAGGAGAAATAAAGCAGGTTTTGGGGATGAGGAACCAAGAAAGCCTTTATTTACTATTAAACCAAAATAAAAGCATGGCCATGGGGAAAACATACTTCTATGTGGACTAAAGTTGAGATGTTAAGGGCTGAGAGAAAGGAAGAATGGGAATCTCTAGGTCCAGTATTGTCACAAGGTACCAAAGGTACTCTGCCTTTATAGAAGTGGCACATATGTTTCATTCTATGTTATTTGATGCCAAATTCATCATACCTCATCTCAAAAAGAAGGCCATCAAGGGAGGAGAAAGACATATTTACTATACCTGCATATAGTTTAATTAAGCCACATCCACATAAGAGTCTCTGGGTGGAGGTTTTAACCATCCTGTACTGCTAGTTTGGTGGATGTCTGTGACTTACTTCTATGATTTTCAATGCCAAAAGTAAAGCATACATTGTCACAAAGAGACACGAATATAACTAAAAGTTCCTGAAGTTGAGAACCCTGCAAAGATGCTTAGTTCCACTATGACATGGTGCACTGTGTTTCCATGGTACCAAGCATATGGACCCAAGTTGGCTTTTATACTAAAGCCAGTGCCAAATTGTTTGATGGCTAAAAGGTGACAGTCAAATCAAATATCTCGTATTTCAAACACAGTTACAACAATTTAAGCTGAGAAAGCATAATAAAATTTAAATAAATTGTTTTTCTATATTAAAGTCATCAGTAATTGACAAGAAACAATTGTCTCATTTACCCATTTCCTGGAAAGAAAGGCATTGACGAGCCTCAAAATAATTGTTAAGCCAAGGAACTCTGCAATAATGTCTACTGATAGCCCCAAGTACATGTGCTTTGTCTTCTGTCACTTATGAAATTCATTCATATAGGTTGCTTCCTTGGCACTGTCTCTGTGGCCTAGTGACATTAGGGTTGGCCATGTGACTGAGCTAGGGAAGCAGGGCAGAAGTTGCAGCTTCAGAGCACTGTGCTGATTCCTCCCTTCCATCCTCATTCTTCTGTGTTTCATGAAGATGCTATATACCATACCAGACTCTCTCTTTCAACCTTGATTCAATAGCACCAGACACAGGAGCAGAAACTTGGCCTGAGATTGCAGCTCACATGAGCAAGAACCACCCTTTCAAAGTTGCAAGACAGTGTTGTGGCTTGAATTAGAAATGTCCCCAACAGGATCATATATCTGAATACTTCTTCCCTGGCTGGTGGCACTGTTTGGGGGATGTTATGGAGCTACAAGGAGGTGGAGGCTTGCTGGAGGAAGCATGTCACAGTGGGCAGGCTTCCGGAGTTTATAGCCTTGCCTTATATCTGTCCTCTTCTCTGCTTCCTGTGTGGGCAAGAAATGTGATCAGTTGTTTCCTGGCTGCAAGGCCAGCTTCACGCTCCTTTGTCATCTCTTCCCCACCATGATGGACTATAAGCCAAAATAAAAACTCCTTTAAACCTAACTTGTCTTTTGTCAGGGTAATTTTATCATAGCAACAGTGAAGAAACAAAATACAGTCATTTAAGTTTGGCTTGATGCAGTTGAATAATAAATATATAGCTGATGGAAAAACAATAAACACAAATTTGTATCTATGAGTGATGTTCCTAATTTTTACAAATTATCCTTTTTACTGTCACCATGAAGTCTTTCACTTTGCAAATTCATTTTACCTCTACTTGTGTGTGTTTATAATATATGTGCATTTGTGTGCGTTCATATCTGTGTGGCAGTGATGAGCTCATTATCATTTGTAATAGTTTTATTTTTAGGAGATTTTCTTCTTACTGAGAGGCCAGTGAGTTGCATAGACATTGTGTCTTTAGACAAGTCCTAACTGAGTGGAAAATTAGGTTCATGACTAGGTAGTTTACTCTCATTTACAGTAATACTATGTAGATTTGTCCTGAATAAAAAAAAATGTGGAGATGAAGTGTTTTTAGTTGGAGGATTAACTAATCAGAATTGAGATAAGGGCTGCTACACCTAATTTAACACATGGCTTAAAGTTTAAAATGTGGCCCAGCATCTCCATATTTTTATTGTCAAGATCCCTAACCTCCAAGTAGTGAAGTTCAAAGTTATCATCATGGATAGTCTTAGCTTTGTTGACTGAAAGTTTATGGCCTCATTTGATGACAGCTCTGCCTCCCAGAGATTCCAACAAGACAAAGCTAGCAACCCTGAGAGAAGGGAGAAATTCTTAAGTTAAACTTCCACTGCTGTCCTGGGAGACTTTGGCCCCAGTTCCCGTTTATCATGGTCACATCTGTGCCTCTCACTCATGTGATTGTCCCTCTTCTATGACTAAACATGAAAGGAATTTTGATTTTGTGGAAGACTGTCAAGAGAAAAGGAAGGGGGGTATCCAGTCTGGCACTATTCCCAGGTCTGAACTCTGTGGCGGTATCAAGAGAAGAGCTGTTATTAATTGACATTGACAGTCAAATGAAATAGGTCAGCTCCTGGCGAGCCAAGGCTGTGTATGAACACCCACTGCTCTCAGGCTTTTTCCTTTTCCCTTGAAGTCTTGAGCTATTTCACTTTTTCCCCGAGTTCCACTAGAAAAGAAACAGTGTATGGCCAGGTTTCTTAATATCTTAGAAGAGTAAATCATCATGGGGCATACCAAATCATTGAAAATCAAAGATGCTGAATTCAATTTATGCACAAAGGCATTCTGATCATTAAAATGTGGCTGGATATCTCTTACTTGACTTCCTCCTATGTTGTCTAACTGATGGTCACCTAGCCCCTAAAACTAGATTTTAGTACTACTTTAAGATGGAATCTTTTTCTAGAAAAATTATTTTCATCACTAGTCTCTTTTGAGTTATTGTACCATCTTGTATAGGTCATTGTGATACTTTTTTCTACCACTATTGTTCTGCCCTCATTTATTTTTGAACGTGGTGTATATAAAGGTAGATTATGAACTGCTAAGAGGAAGGAGGAAAGAGTAGAATTCCTAAGAATATTTCTGGTCATGGATGGTAGTGTAGTGGACTCTGTGGTTCTGAAGACTATGAAATGAATATGATTTATAGTGGTTATGTCTGTGTGTATAGACTTACCAATGTAAGTTACTGTTTCCATGGCTCTATCATGATTTAGCTCTGACCTCTAGGGACTGGAAATTTAAGATTTGGCACATCTTGTCAGAGGCACAAGCAGCATTATAACTCAATGGGAAAATACACAAGCAAAAGTGAGCATGAGCAGAAAAGATGATCCACAGGAAGGTGACCCTGGCTTATGATATTCTACTGTTCCAAAGGTATTCCAGTCTTGTGAGGACCACACTGATTACTCATAATAACTTAGTTATCTCTTAATGTTTCTACCACTTCACAACACCATTACACTGAGGAACAGATTTCAATGTAAGTTTGGGAGCCAATAAATCATCATAACACATTTAGGGCATAAAATCAATTAGGCTTCCTGTGGTCACTGACAGTTAATGACTGCGCCATCACAGGCAAATAAAATTTTCAAGACTAGGTAACTACTTTGTCAAGTAAGAATAAGACTCCCTCTGTTCAAGGGTGGCAGGGAATAAGACAATCCACGGAATGTATCTTCGGGAGATGTAGACATGGTCTCTCTTTTCAGAAGAGGCAGCCAATGTTTTAAATCACAGCAAAGAAATCACTTTTAAACAAACCCCGAAGGGTCAGTGGATTTGTTACCACAGACACAGAAAAAGTGCCCCAGCATCAGGTATCAAGGCTGCAGATCTCCAGGCAACAATCATGAAAGCAAGTAGCTAGACACTGGATAGAAGAAGCTTGAATAAAAGGCAGTAATGAAAGATGTTATTGGAAAAGGACGTAATGGGCAGAGAGATGTGTCGGAATCACAGGCTGCTCTTCCAGAAGACCCGGATTTAATTCTCAGTACCCACATGGTGGCTCACAACTTTTGTAACTATAGTCCCCAGGGCTCTAACACCTTCGTCTGGCCTGTGAAGGACACCAGGCATGAAGGTAGTACACAGACTTGTGCAAGCAAAACACTCATATATGCAAAACATTATTTTTCTTTTAAAAATCTTCAATATTGAAAAGCAGTATAACATCAGCAATTTGGAGTCTCAATTTGAAAGCTAAATTTTATTGTCAGTTTGTGAAAATTTTTGTTCTAGTTAAACCACAGGAGTGACATCAGAGTGGTGTTTTGAGAAGCTCAATCGGATCACTCAAGCATAGGAGAGAGAGGAAGGAAGGTAGCATTAGACTCAGGAAGCACTGTGATTGCTCAGGCATGAGGTACAAGAAGAATAGGCTAGAAATAATATGGCAAAATTATGTTGACTCCCCCCTCCCATACACACAACTCTTTCGTTAACTTCCATTTCTGGTTACATAGCACCATCGTGCATTATTTTAAAAAATTATACTCTATAGAGACCAACAACTATGCCTGTATTAAATCTATGAACAGCTACTAAGCAGCCATTATAATATTATAACATGATTGTTCAGGCCACTCAAACTTCCTTTTCTTTAACTGCTTTTGAGACAGTGTCTCCTGTAGCTTAGCTGGTCTTGAACATATACATCTCCATGTCTCTGAGGATGACTTTGAACTTCTGATCCTCCTGCCTCTACCTCTTTAGTGCTGGGTTTATAGGTGTATAGCACTGGTCCCGATTTAAAGATCTAGATATCTAACTGAAGGCTTCATTCATGATAGGCAAGCATTTTATCAAGTGAAATACATCCTCAGCCCTCCAAACTTTCATTTAAACCCTTTACAAATAGTGTTTTGATTATCTGCACGTTTAATTTAACATATTGTATCATGAACAGCTATTGAGTGTATGTTGTGGAAACTGTTTGAGTGCCTGAGATGGCTGATTCTGACAGAAAAGGACTTGGCGTGAAAATATATAAACTATCCCCTTCCCGTGTGACCCTGGAGAGGTCATTTCACATCTGGGTTGCAGCAGACAAGGAGATTTGAACTCTATCAAAACAAGAGAAGAGGGAGAAATTTTAAGGGGATTAACACTTCATTTTGACTTCCCCCACTGTATGTTACTGGTTGGGGAAAACAAGCCAGGATGGAGAGATAAAGCTTGTGTGCTTATCCTTCTAAATGAAGGAGAGATTAAATATTTAAGAGGGCATGAGCTTACTTCTCAGAAATACAAAATTTGACACTCAAAGCCCAGCTTTTCCAAAACAGAATGCTTTTAAAATTGGAAGAGCTGGCCAAGTTCAATACTTCTTAGATTTACTGTTCTCATAAATAATGCAAGTAGCAACTTCCCTTCAATGACACCTTTCCCTTAGAATCCTTGTACGTTATCAGAAAGGCAGCTGTTCCGATTGCTAGGGAAAGGGGCTTAGTGAGAAAGCTTCTTGGACCCTTCTTGCACATATATTTTACAAATACCTTGCTAAGTTGAGCATGAAGGATCACAAGACCTGCATTTGAAGGCAGGGGTTGTGTGTAGGAAATGTATTCTTGTACCTTCAGAACTGTGCTGAAAATAAGTTTGCAGTGGGCAGCAGACTTAAATGAGATGCACAGGCTTTCTAGCGATTGAAGCAGTCCCCATCAGTGGTTTTAAGGAAAGATCACACTTAACATTTCTCCCCAGTTAGGCTCTTACAGTGAAAGAAACATCTACCTGATAAATCATGCTACCAGGGACCTGGAAGAGGTCCAAAAGACCCAGCCAGCTCGTTCTGCCCACTCTCATCAAATGCCTACAGTTCTGGAATAAGAGGGGGCAGGGAGAACATGGGTAGTTTGATAGCTGATCTCATACAATACATTCTGACCACAGCTTCTCCTCCCTCACTCCTCCCAGTTCCCTGCCACACACTCACCTCCCCTCTCCCCCAGATCCACCATACTTCCATTTCCCTTCAGAAAAGAGCAGGCCTCCCAGTGATATCACCCAAACAAAGCACAACAAGATGTAATAAGATTAGACATAAACCCTCACACCAAGGCTGGGTGAGGCAACCGGGAGGAGGAAAAGGGCCCCAAGAATAGACAAAAGAGTCAGAGACACCCCTACCTCCTGCTTTCAGGAGTCCCACAAAAACTCTAAGCTTAACAACCACAGCATGTATGCTGAGGACCTAGTGCAAACACGTGCAGACACTCTGACTACCACCTCAGTCTCTGTGAGCCCTATGAGCACTGCTTAGTTGATTCTGTGGGCCATGTTCTCCTGGTATTCTTGACCCCTCTGACTTCTACAATCCTCCCTCTCCTCTTCTGTCGGGTTCCCTGAGCTCCACCTAATGTTTTGGTATGGATCTCTTCATCTGTTCCCATTGGCAGCCAGAGGAAACCTCCCTAATGATTGGGCCAGTCATGTTTGGTTCTACCCAAGGAATCTGCGCCATCCAAGCTTCCAGTTCTTCTGTATATATACACAAACTCTGTACACATCCTGAGTTAAGTTGTTTTAAGATAAATGTGCTCTGTGTTGAGTCTCTGTTGCTTCTACAAAGAGTTTAAAAATATGGAATTTAGTGTATAAGGGAGCTTCATGATTGAGCATTTCTCTTCCCATTGGTCAAAATTTCTCATTTTGTATTTATTTATTTATTTGTTTGTTTTTTACTTATTTTCCATTGGCAATGCAGAAAGAAAAAGGTAAGGAGGATTGCTTCACCTCTGACAGGGGTGTGTTGATCTCCAGGAGAGTCCTCACATCTTGGATTGGGAGAGGGCACAGTGGATAAGTGCTTGTCACACAATCATGACTGGAGTTGAAACCCCCAGAGCCCTTGTAAAAAAGTTGGTCAAGTGCGGTAGCTGCCTGTTAGACCAAGGAGAGACAGACACCTGGAGAGATCGAGGCAGGGGATCTCTAGGTCCAGTTAGATGACAAGATGTCCTGGTTTTCTTTTTTTTTATTACTATAATAAAATATCCTGGCAAAGCAATTTAGTGAGAGGCTTATTCTGGTTCACAGTTTCAGGTTACAGACCATCAGAGATGGGAAGTCACTGAAGCAGAGCATGGGGGAGCTGGCTAAGTCACACCCATCATCGGAAGGAAGAGCAAAGAATGCATGCACGCCTGTGCTCAGCTCTTCATTCAGTCCAAAGCCTACCAACCAGGGTAGGTCTCCCTATGTCACTTCACCCACAGGCCAACATAATCTGGATTAGTCTTCATTGACATCCCCCTCTGAGGTGGTTTTAAGTCATGTCAAGTTGGCAGCAGAAGCTTACCGTCATGCTAGACTAGCCAAAATTGGCAAGCTTTAGGCTCAGCGGGGGACTCTGTGTCCAAAAATTAAGTGAAGACTGATCATAGAGGGAAGAGTTCTGTCCTCATCTTCAGACCTGCACATGGACATCCACACACCTGCGTGCAAACAACACAAGCATATGCATGGAGGCAGAGAGACAGAGATAGACAGACAGACAGACAGACAGACAGATGAGAATTCACTCATGAGGACCATCACAGAGTATGCTGCTGAAAATAGTCTCATGTTACATCCATGCAGATGAGATATCCTCTGTCTAGTGGGCACATGCATGTTCATACACATGTGCAAATCCATGCCCACACAAATCCTCTTCTTCTGAAACGTTTGTTTATCTCATGAACATGGTATGGTCTCAATGATATGTCGAATCTATGAAAGGTGATCTTCCCGAAGCAGGGAGAATGACTCTGGTTACCAGAGGCTCAGGGGTGGAATGAAGACGTGCCGGTCAAAGGATAAATTAGACAGTGGTAACCATAGTTCATCATGATGTTTTATAGTCTTGAACAATTCAGAGTGGATGTAAGTAATGCCACCACAAAAATGATAGCCTGTGAGGCCATGTACTGGCTAGCTCATCTTTTTATGCATACATCCACACTTCAGAGCATCACGTTGTACATGACAACTACATATAATGTAAGGGTCCAATATTTATTAGTTGGTCAGGGGTGAATCATTGCTGCACACTTGTTATCCTGGCACTTGGGAAGTCGAAGTAGAATGACCAGGAGTTTAAAATCATCCTTAGGTATATAAAGCGTTTGAGGCCAGCCTGAGATACATGAAATATTGTGCCAATAAACCAAAAGAAATTAACCACAATAATAATAGTAATGAAATTTTAAAATGTTAAAAACATATATCTGGGGAAGGCAAAGATGTGCTTCTGATCCCAAACCTTGGGGGGCTGAATAGGAGATTATAAGTGTGACATTACTTTGGACTACAGAGAGAATTCTAGGCTTCATTTTGACCTTCAGAGTATGACCCTGTCCTTAAATGACAAAAAAAATGAGTAATTAAGAAAACAAATATAATTGCCAGTTACTCCGGGAGTATCTTAGTTGCAGTTGAAATAATAAAAAGAATAAAAACGTTGTGATCTTATATGGCATGGAATTTGCATTTCTGTATGGAGGAAGTGACTATTGCCAGTGCTAAGCATTCACATTGCTGTAAATATTAGGATAAACATCAAAGTTCCATGATCCAACCAATAAATTCCGGACCAATTTTAAGGAGAGATCCCCATGGTTTCCTGATGGGGGAGGAGTCCTCTTCATGCTGAAGGGAAGGACTTTAGCTTAAAGATTGTAAGCCTGAACCTGTGAGGCTTGTACACCCCTGTTGCCCTAAAAGACCCTCTCTCACGACAGTCCATTCTCAACACCGTTCTCTTGACACTTCTTGACAAGTAGAGAGACGGGCTGGCCAGACCAACCGATGCTGCTATTGTGCTATTTCAGAGGTCGTGGAAGCACTGAGACCTGTAAGACCTTGGGCAAAAAGCAGTGAGAAACTCCGAGGAAGCAGATTCCTATCCCAGATTAGGAGATCCTCACCCCAGACCAAGCACAGCCGGATAACGTGCCCAGCTCCTGTCTTGTGGGCCTTTTCTAATTAGTTGTTTTTATGTGTTGCATGAGAGTCTGAAATAAAGCTGCCTTTGGCCTCCGTGCCTTAGAGAGGCTGGTTTACATTCCAGGTGTGTCAGGTAGTAGAAAACTCGGGCCTTGCATTTTTTCTTTACAATCAGTTTATATTCCTTCAGTGACATATTCATGACTTTTGCGTGTCTGTTTGTAGATGTTTTTTCCTGCCGCATACATACCTGAAAGGTTGTTATGCCCTCTGTGTTTATTTTGAGAAACTTGTTCATTAAGTCCACATCCCGTATTTTAGCAAATGGCCTTCAAGTACAAAATGAGGTGAGGACTGTTATTTTTCAGGAGCAAGGAGGGCTGTGTGAAGGGCCGCGCTGGGTGAAAGTTGCAGACCTCACTTCTATTTCTCTATTGTTCACAAGAAAAGCGCTTGTCTAAGCTCCAAAGTCACGGCCGTTTAAGGCTTTATAGAAGCACAGGTCCCCCAAATAATGAGGCTGATGAAATGCTGGCCAAGGTCACAGGAGATAAATCCCTCACATAAGAAGACACAGTTTGCTTTGTGTGTATCCAGCAAGAGTGTGGACTGCTGGAGTCCTGCAGGCAGGCATCCGGGGCTGCTGAGGTAAGCACATGGCTTTGAAGTGGTCGTGTGACCCTGACAGCATGATTAATGCGTAGCCAGAAGAGCACAGCAATAATATGAAGCTCAGCGAATCTCTTGTTAAAATTGAATTCCGTTGTCAGGCATTTGCTTGTCTTTTCACTTTCCTAATGTGGAAAACACGTTTTTTGTTTTGTTTTGTTTTTCCAGCTGGGATAAATGTGTCCTTCCTTATTTCCTGAATTGTAGAGTGGTTAATTTTGGGGCCTTGGACTGTTTACTACTCAGGCTCCATGCCTGATAAATAGACTTCATCAATAAAATTCTCGTAACTTCTTCCAGAGTTTCATTTGTCTCTTCCGCGTATGAGTCTGCTGTGGATTCTTACTATGTTCAGTGAGAAGCTGTGTCTGTGACAATCAGGCTCAGCATTAGGAAGTCTCAGAGAATCTGTCACTTCCCACAAAGCATGGGACATGCAGGTTCCAAAAGACATATTCTCCATGATGGCAGCTGAAATACCCGTATATTATAGCTGCTGCTTTGGAACAAATGTAAATGGGATGTTTGTGTGACTATATACACAAGTGACATCTATTTACTGCGTGTGTGTGTGTGTGTGTGTGTGTGTGTGTGTGTTCCTTTGCTCATTCAGGGTGGTTCAGTCAGATGTTCAGTAGGTACACTGATCTAGACCTGTGTAGCCTGTATGTCATGGGGGCCCAATGACTATAAATACTCAATAGGGGCTCACTGTGATTTTTAAAGGGTTTGTATACCACATACTTAGGCTTTATTTTGCTTACTGTACCCGTATTCTACATAGAGAAATACCAACACTCTTGGGTTCCCCGCAAGACAGAATTCATATGTGGAAGGTGGGATCGCCCTCGGGGATGGAAATGCACAAGGGGAAAAGCCAGAGCAGGAAGAGGTGGAGCTATGGGAACCTACACCCTAGATCTCACATAGAAGCTCCAAAGTTATAGAAGCTGAACAAAGCTGTCTAGCAGGGGGAGAGGGCCAGGAATTTACAGCTGTAATTCACTAGCCCTGGAGGTTGGTTGTCTCCAGAGAGGAACCCAGCCTCAGGTAAGGCAGGCTTCTGCTCATATAAACACTCCCACCCTCCCACAGACACCCTCGCCCCCACACACAAACATACACACCACATACACATAAACATACATACCACACACACAAACACCTCCACTCACAAACACATACCACACACACAAACACACACCACACACACACAAACACCCCCACCCTCCCACAGACTCCCCCCTGCACACAAACATACACACCACACACATAAACACACACTACACACACACACACACACACACACATAAACACACACTACACACACACACACACACACACACACACACACCACAAGCACACATACACCCATGCACAAAGTGATTATTTCATCTGGGCAGTTCAGGAGCTCCCTGGCTTATAGTAGAATTAGCCCTTGATAAGGCAAACATGCCCCCAACCTTCCAAATGTCACAGTTTATTACCTGGGATACTGCATAGTCACCTACCGAAGAGTACTTGTGTAAATGTCACAGTTTAGCACCTGGTATAGTCACCTGCTGAACAGTTCTTGTGGACAGTTTCCTTTGACTTCAATCTTAAAGATGTTGACCATTTCCCAAGTCACTCAGATCAACAATTTCTACCATTTGCTTTTTGAAGACAGAGCGTTGTTATGTATTCCAGGCCTCCCAATCTCTCTTGCTCTTTTCAATGATGTTGCTTCTGGTGTCCGTGATGCTGTGTTGCTTCTATAGTAGTCTACATTGCATCCCAGGACCACCACTCTGCTACATGGTGGTTTTAAACAACAATTCTGTGTATTGAAGTCCACGTACAGTGCTATAGTGTTTTGTGAGTTTTTACAAAAATTCACTGTCATGCATCTACCATTGCAGTGTGGAGCAGATTCACCACCATCCCAACAATGTCCCCTTGTGTCCCCTGGGCAACCAGGGATGGGCTGATTGTCCCTGTAGTTTTGCCTCTGCTAGAGTGTCCTACAAACAGGAACACCCAACATGGAGCACTTTATACTTGGCTTCATTCACTCAGCAGAATGCATTAGTGTGCACCCATGGCTTTGGTCGGCTTGATAGATTTTTCCCTTTATCACTGAGTAATTCGATGTTTATGGAAAGACCAAGGTTTGTTTCTTTATCTCCCTATCCATGAAACATCCACATTGCTTCCAGTTTGGACCAATGATAAAAACGGCTGCTCTAAATGTTATAACAGGTTGAGTATCTAAGAACATCAATGCAGAGGGTACTTAAAACTGTGCTTGCTTTGAGTCTCCACATCTTTAAGTGACATTCCATTCTTCATTCCCACTGGTATTTACTGAGATTTCTGTTGCTCTATATCTTTCCCTAAACACTCAGCTACTGTCATCGAGGGTAGTTGTATGCCATATTATTCTAATTTCATGGATACTTGATGTTAAAGTCTTTCCTTATGCTTATATGCAAGCCATGCATCACCTCTGGTGAGACAATACCCGTGAGATCGGGCTGTTTTCTTGTTGGGTTCCCTTCATTTTGCAGTTCCTTATGATGAAATGGGAACCACAATGAGCATTACTGCAAGATGCTGTGGGTAAGGACTGATTGAGCTGTGGGAAGAACTAGCTGTCTTTCCCAACTAAACACTCATCTTTCCTGGGGCAGGGAGACATATTTCCATAGCCGGCAACCATTTTCTCACAACTGAATGAGAAGAAGTCGTCATTTCAAGAAATTAGCTGACTTTTTGTTGCTAATGATAACATTTGAACTTGCAAGTAAAAAAAATATCAAATTTTATTTTGCGGTATTAAACTTGGGGCCTTGTGTATGTGGCGTTCTATCACTGAGCTATATCCCTAAGTTGTGACAATTGGAATTTCAGAAAATGAGAATTTAGGAAATCTGTCATAGTTGATTTGAAATTTCCTCTCCTCTCTGAGTTTTCTGATGGTACCTATCATAGATGTAATCACAATGTGGATCAACATTGCAAATCATAGATAGATTTAATGAACCTCAAATTTCCAAATGACTGCTTGATCTTCCAATATTATCTGTGAATAGACGGGCCATGCAAAGCAGATAGTGGCAGGATGGATTGATACAACATTAGTGTGAGAGGTTTATTGATTGATATGGCTATATATTACATTGCAAATCGTGTTGAATAAAATGGACACAGTGTCAAGACTACTTGCAATGGAATTTCACTTGTATTTTAATAAATAAAATTTGCCTGAGGATCAGAAAAGTAAAACAGCCACATTGGCCAGCCTTATAGACCAGGCAGCAATAACACACACCTTTAATCCCAGTAGGCACACTAATTGCCATAGAAACTGGGCGGTACATGCCTCTAATCCCAGT
Organism: Ondatra zibethicus; assembly: GCA_004026605.1. NCBI lineage: Eukaryota > Metazoa > Chordata > Mammalia > Rodentia > Cricetidae > Ondatra > Ondatra zibethicus. Next base: position 43,996 of record PVIU01006350.1, read on the forward strand.
GGGGCACGTCTTTAATCCCAGCCCTAGAGAGGATTATAAAATGGGAGGAAACAACTGTCACTCACATTCTCATTCCGAGATTCCTGGAGGCAGGATCGCCATTTTCCAACTGAGGTTGAGGTAAGAGCCAGTGGCTGGCTGCTTTGCTTTTAAGATCTTCAGATTGAACCCCAATTTCTCTCTCTGAGTTTTTATTAATTGTGCTTCATTTTGTTGCCCAATGTGGGGCATAAATTCATATAAAAGGCATTTGCCTGAGGCTTTTAAGCCATCGTCACAGGCCAGAGTTGGACCCAAACCTAGCCACCTGGGTTCAGGAGAAAAACTAGTGCTCTCAGATCCCATCCATCCCAGCTTAGCATTCATGTTAAGATGGAAAACACACAGAGAATCTGAATACTGCATGTTATTGTGTTGTCTTTGAATTGTTTGACTGATTGGGAAGGAGCAATAGCTGCTAAAAGACATTTGATTATAAATGCTGCTGGATTAATCTAACCTATATATTTTGAAAATGCCTTGACTTCAAAATTTAAGTCAAGATATGTTATTGTGGAGAAGTTTTGATTTGTTTCCACATGAAATGAGAGTCTGTGGATTTACTCTTGGTTAAGAAAAATAAGATTTGCTCGACTGTGGATTTATATTTGGTTAAGTAAAATAAGGTTTTATCAAGGAAGAGCCCCTGAAAAGTCTCTGATAGGAGCAAATGGCCCAGATGATACAACATTTCAGAGCACCTCTGTTGCAGTTTCCTCTGAGTTCTACATCCAGATTAGCTTCAAGACTGCTGGCTGAGGTGATCCAGCCTCACATAATACTCCAATAAGAACTTGATCATAATCCAAAATTTTTTGTGGGTCCCCATAAGATTATCAGCATTTACAATCAGCAGGAAGTAGCCTAGAAAACAATGTCCCCCCTTCCCAAATATTTGATTATGGATGTTTGTCTTTGTTTATTGTGTTGGTTACAAGTTGTTATGGATAATGGTCAGAAAAAAAGTTAAACAAGGGAAATTAGATTTAAGGTTCTTGCTTTGAAAAGAATAAAAGGGGGATATAGATATGCTAGGATAAAAGAGTAGATTATTGAATTTACTCTGAAAAGAAAAAAAGGAGGACATGGATATGATAGATAAAAAGATAGATTATTGAATCTGCTTTTAGAAAGAAACTGCTAGTTTAAATGTTTTACATTGGATTGGACTTTTGTATATTGCATCCAAATTTTGTATATCGAGATTAATTTTGTTAGAATATACTGCACATACATTTCTACTCTTGTTCAAGGTATTGTACCTATTTTAACAATGTAATGCAAATTTCTAGTCTTTGAAAGTTATTATTACCAACTATTTAGGATAATAAGGAAATGCAGGTTAATAATTAGTCACCTATTATAGTCAAACTTGTAGTCACATTGGGTATGTTTTCAAGGTCAAACAAAGATATTTTAGATAGACAAACACTTCAGAGATCTACAGAATATGACATTTAAGATATTTTAATAACCTAGGTTGTTGCTGTTGATGCTGTGGTTCTTCTTCTTCTTCTTCTTCTTCTTCTTCTTCTTCTTCTTCTTCTTCTTCTTCTTCTTCTTCTTCTTCTTCTTCTTCTTCTTCTTGCTTCTGCTTCTGCTTCTGTGACAATGAGACATGTCAGCTCCTGGCAGCATCAATCTACTTCAGAGAAGATAATGGGCATCAAAGAAATTCCACAAGGAGTCTACTTTCTTTGTAGTAAAAATAAGTCACTGGGAAAGAAACTGCCCCTGCCTGGACTGCTGACAGTATGCTGTCCTAAGTAGACAAGCAGGACACAAACATCCTGCTTCACAGGAAAGTCTGTTGGATATGCTAGGTCTGGGCAGCTGGGAAACAAAAGTGCGGTCTTCGTTTACAACTACCACCTACAGCCACCCTATGAACTAGTAGGATACACCAAACCTTTATCACAAGAAGTCTGCAGAAGGCTGGGTTTTCTTCACACATTTCAACCCAAATAATATATGACAATAGATTGGAGGCAATACAGATGTGAAAGTGGAATGGTGTTTAAAAGACAAGACTAAAGAATATAGAAAAAGTGAAACAGTATCCTTCTCATCAATTCATAGAAGATATATTTATAAAAATTTAAGATGTACTAATCAACAGTGGCCTTGTTATTTTAATCTCTAAATTTACTAATATATTTTTAAGCTCTCAATTTTAATTCTTTTCAGAGTGAAAAATGACATAAGCTCATTAGGGTTGTCAATAATTTTTAAGACTGAAAAGGGGAGTTATAGAAAGTAGAAAGTTTGAGTTCAAATATTCTAAGCATTTTGCTTGTATCATCTAATGAATTCTGACATATTTTCATTTTCGTCAATTCAAAATATTTTTAGATTTTCCTCCTGTTTTCTCCCTTGTCGTGTGGTGATTTTCGAGCACACAGCTTAGCTCCCAAGTATCTAAGGAGTTGGCAGATAGCTTTCTGGTTTTGATTTCTAATTTAATACCGTTGTGGTCAGAAAACATACTCTGGTTTCAATCCTTTTAAATTTATAGAGACATATTTTATTGTGCGCCAGATGGTCCACCTTGGTGATTTTTCCATGTGGTCTTGTAAGAAGGTAATATTTCCATTTGTAGTTTAGCCAAAGTCTCTTGAGTGATTCCTTTGCCATTATTTAACATTCTTCTTTTTGATTTTAATTTTTTATTTTTCATTATTTGTGTGTGTGTTTGTGTGTGTGTGTGTGAGCACACACATGAATGCACATGTGAGCCAGTGAGTGCAGCGCCTGCAGAGGCCAGAGTGGGCATCAGATGCCCTGAAGCTGGAATTGCGGGTGATTGTGAGCCACCCCGCAGATACTGGCAACTAAAGCAGCTCCTCTACAGGAGTAGCATATGCCAGCTCTAGCCTTTTCATATTGATTTTGATTCTGTTTATGTTAGTGTGTGTGTGTGGGGGGGGTTATACGTGTATGGTGTAAGCACTCACGTGTGTGCAGGTGCACATGCCTCTGAACGCCAGACATCAACCTCCAGTGTCATGCTTCAGGCATCGTCCACCTTGTTGCTTTGAGACCAGGCCTTTCCCTGGGAACTGAAGCTTGTGTGTTAGTTAGGTCAGGCTGTCTGGGCAGAAAGCTTCGAGAAGTCACACACCCCCAGTCCCCCATCTCTATGTCTCCTAACCCAAGGATCACAGGTGTGTTCCGCCATGTCCAACTTTTTATGTTGTTCTGGGCATTGAACAGTAGTCCTCATGCATGTGTTGCAGAACTTTATCTACTGAGCTATCTACAGACCAACACCCTACTTTATGACTGGTAATATTTGTTTTTCTCATGTCTACTTCTACAGTAATATCTGGTTCAATCAGCTCTTGATGTTTGTTGTAGTCTAACAAACTGCCTTATAACAGATCTACCAATTCATTTATATTTAAGTAATAACCATAGACACAATTTGATTAACTTGCTACCCTTCTGTTCATTTTTTCCCGTTATTTTTTCCTTCTTGGGATTGCTTGATTATTTTAGTATTCCCTTTTATGCCTTTTATTGTGTTATTAGCTAATGCATCTTTGTATGTTTTTTACTTAATGTTGTTTTGCTTTCAGTAGTTATTATAGGCTGCTTTGCCTAGGGCACTAGCCACTACCCACTTTTCCTTAGTTCAATCCTGAGCTCACACCACCCACAGGACTGGTCCTCATTAAGACCCATGTGGTTAAGGGTTTCCACACTCCATAGTACAAATGTACTTCTAACATTGGAGAAAAGGTGTTGAGATGGGTCTACACAGGGGTTCACAATATGCCTCTGTCACTTATGACGACTACATGTCCCCAACACTCTCTAATGCCATCTTTAATGTAAGAATTTAAAACAGCATTCATCTAGTTTCATGCATCTTCCCTTGTGCTTATGTGTTGATCCATTCAGTGCTTTATTTTTGTGTTGTCTTTAAAGAGTCAAGTATATTCCTTCAAAATGATAAATGAAATAGCCCTTTCTACTCTTATCTGGTCCTTTCTTTGGGTAAACTTGCCCTCCACCTAGAACTGCTTTCAGCATCTGCCTGTCATATTTACCAGTCCAGCTTGTTTTAATATTTTTAGTTACTTTATATGTTTTATTTTTAAGTTAGCCTGCAAAGGAATGAGCTTCATTATGACGTTTTATAGTACTTTGTTGTTGGTCTTCCTCCCCACTCTCCTTCTTATCTTGTTTTGGCCTTTGGCTGGCTCTCATCCTCTTCCAAGTAACCCCATTTTTCTTTCATAGCACATGTACCCTGTTAACCTCCTTTCTCCCTCCCACTTTTAAAGACCTCTTTGCTTAACCTTTCTTGTAATCCTCTAGTTTGATGTCCATATCAACAACACAGACACACACACACACACACACACACTTCCGTGCTATCGTGTTATGTTCCTGTTTTCTTTACACCCTTGAACCTAGCCACAGTCCCTTTAAAGACTTTGTTAAAAATCATTTTCCCTGTGTCGTCTTGGCAGGCTTCTCCTGAGCACTGTCTCTTGCTTGTGAGTACTAGTTTCTTGTTTCTTCACACAACCTGAGCATTCGATTAGATTCTAGACCTAGTAATTTCTGTGTTAAATGTCTAGATTCTGTTTTCTTCTTTTCCAGAGTAGACTTTGTGTGTGTGTGTGTGTGAAGTACTGACGTCATTGGGGTGTTAGTGTTTCCTCTTCACACTTACCCCAAAGCCATTCATTTTGGATGTTTTACTGCAGCTTTCCAGTGTAGTTTTTTTTTTTTTACATAAATTAACCCATTTATTTAGTTGGCTGTGCATTCCTGAGCAGGCTTGGGTCTCAAATGGTAGCACTTCTACTGGTCTTTCAGTTCCTTCAGTCTTCTGATGGCCGACTTCACTACGACGGCAGAGTAGTGTTGTAGGTCCAGGCCCCGCCAGCCACTGTTTTCATGCAGGAACCACAGTGCCAGATGCCGATGTCTCTTCATCTTGGTCTTGCCACAGAAGGAGCATGTGTACTTGGCGTGCTGGCTGATTTCAATTTTCTTCACGATTTTCCGGAGGGAGGCACCATAGCGGGTCCCATATTTCCCGACGATCCCGACCTTCTTGGTGCGTTTAGCTATGTTGCCGGAAACTAAGGCCAAGCGTGGAGAAAAGTTTTTTGGTTTTTTAAGACAGGGTTTCTCTGTAGCTTTGGAGCCTGTCCTGGGACTTGCTATGTAGACCAGTGGGCTCAGACTCACAGAGATCTGCCTGCCTCTGCCTCCCGAGTGCTGGGATTAAAGGTGTGCGCCACTGACGTGCATCTTTCCAGGCCCCTTCCAAATGCTTATGTTCAACACTGAGTTTCTCTGCCCTGTTTGTCTGAACACAAAGGCTTCCCAAAGCTGTGTCAAGAATTAGAAGTCCCTGAGCTCCCAAGAGTTCCTTGTTTTCCAATGTCTGTCCTTCCCAGCCCATCGGAGTCTCACTTTCTGTGCTTTTATTCATCAGAGAAGCACGGCAGGAGCCTGTGTGCAGCTCTCTGGACTGTGGTCCCCCTCTTCACAGTGGCTGTCTCCATCAAGCACTGCTCTGCAAGCTCTAGTAGCCCCAGGCTCTCTAAATGACAACTCTATCTCTGTACCTGGGCTGCTGCACCTGGGCTGCTGCACCTGGGCTGCTGCACCTGGGCTGCTGCACCTGGGCTGCTGTACCTGGGCTGCTGCACCTGGGATGCTGTACCTGGGATGCCCCTACAGGGATTTAGCAAATGCCTCCAGGCAATAGGCTGGGTTTAGAGAGCCCTACATTCTTATTGTAATTACTTTTCTTGACCTAGTCCTGTTCCAAAAGTAGTTTTGTGGGGGGGGGGAATGGGGGAAGAAGGAGATGGATCAGTTGGTTAGGTGTTAACTGATCAGGGCCCAAGTTCAACCCAGAACCCACATAAAGAAACTAGTTGTGGGAGTACAGGTAATCCCTGTGCTGGGAAGACAGAGAAAGAATGGTCCTTGGAACTCACTAGACAACCAGCCTAGACGAATCTGTCAGTTTCAGGTTTTAGTGAGAGTCCATGTCTCAGAAACTAAGATGACCGAGGAAGAAACCTGGTAATTGCCTCCAATGATCCACCACCCCCCCACTCACGCATGCGCGCATGGACACACACGCACACACACACAGACACACATGCACATACACACACATGCACACACACACACCCATGACTCTCACAGAAAATAACCTGGTAGATATTGCTATCTCAACTTATAAATGCAGGAACTGGTGCTAAAAGAGAGTAAGAAACCAATCTAAACCAAATCAGCAGAATCAATAGATGGTCTTCAGCCTCAGACCTTGAGCCTTTCTTTCAGGTACTTGCTCCGTTGAGTGTGGTGGGTATACCTCAGAAACCCTGTTTCTGTCAATGAAGGGACAGCAGACACACTAGAACTGGAGCTTTAAATGTCCCCTACTTGTGAAATTAGGACTAGAAGTTATTGAAAGCCGTAAATCACTGGGTACCTCTGCCCACGTGGAAGTTGGAAGTGACTCTTTGCTGTGTTTTTCAAAGTCTGGTTGGTGATAAATATTGTGGCTAAACTCCTGCTACTAGATGCTGCTTTGTGGCTGACGGTGTTCATGAGTGGCGTGTTTAAGATCTGTTCGCTCAAGCCCCCAACTAATTGTTTGACCAGCTCGATGACCTGTGCTTTACTGGGAGCTCTTGGTAAATGAAAGCTGTCTTCTGTTTTGCTTTAAAACACGTTAGAATGCCTTTGGGGGAATAAGAAAGAAAATGCAGTCATGCTTTGCTATTTTGCCAAACTCAGCAACAACTTTTAGATGTGTTTATATGCATCTTACAAGAACATTTACTGTCAGGAAAATGGATCGGCTGGGGATGAAAGTGGCCAATGGGCATTCTGTGAAGCAACTGGTTCTTATCAGGCATCAGCCATTCTGTGACAGACTTTGCTACTTGAACAACACATGATCAAGAGTGCCTGGGGACATTCCGGATAGAGATTATTGTCCCTGTACCTTCAGTGACTCTCTTGCTATCTCTTTTCTATTATGAACTTTCATTTCTTCCGCGTCACTTGTGTTTATGGATCAGATTAGATCTTTTTGTGCTAATGATTAGCCACTTGTATGTACTTTTGAGAAGAATGTATTAGCAAATGAGAAAGTCATGAGAAAATGTACTTTATATATGTAAGTCCATATCGGAATTCCATGTATCTGATGAAGCATAATCACTAGCAAATACGCTCTGGTTGACTGTGGACCGGAGAAGGTGGGGAAACACGCCGGTGGCAGGTGGCAGCACAGAAGAAGCGTGGCGGCTTTACAGAATCTACATGACAGGTCAAGCAGGGAGAGCTCCAGGCTTAAGGCAGCCATAGGAAAGGTTTGGAGGTCTCCTGGTCTGGTCTCTCTTTTATCTGGGATTGGTTAGAACAATGCAGAGCTGAATAAACAGATGGTCCCTGACACACTGGGCTCTTCTCCTTCCTGAACACACTCAGCCAGAGTCGGTGTCTGTGGTGGATGCCAGTGGAAGGGCCAGCCTTGCTGCACTCAGCTCGCTTAGCTGAGCCACAGATGGTCTCTGTATTTACCAGTGTCCAACCGTTTGACAAATGTTACTGAGTTCCTTGGCTCCATAAACATCATGTGTCATTAAGTTCCCTGGGTTAAGTGCATGCTACTCAGGAAAGCATTTCCCTTGTCTATTTGCTTGATGAGATGTTTACAGACCTCCAACATCTGAACTTCAGTTGTGGCTTCCCCTCCCTCTCCCTCTGTTGCCTCCACTTCACTCTCTGAGATGCTCACTCATGGCTGAACTGTATGCTCTTCTGTCTTTAAAAATTGCTTAACATTTCCTTGGCTCCTGTGGAACTCAGATATTCCCAAACCGTAGTGCAGAATGCTGGGAGCAGAAGGAGGAGGTGGTATAGTTTCACACATCTTTATTATTTCCTGCCCTTGGTCTTAATCCCAAAGGCTGAAGATTATTTCCAAATGTGCCCTGCAGCCAGTCCCGTCATTACATGGATGTTAGGTCCTACAACTCAGCGTTGTGGCTCAGGCGTCTTCGTGCCTCTTGAGGCTATGTGTGGGTTAAGTTTTGACATTGAAGAAAAGAGAGAAGAGCAGCCTTGTATGACTGATTGAAAACATGTACAGTGTGGCAGGCCGTGCATATGGAGTTCAGCCCAGGGCTTCAGTAATGTGAACTGAAAATGTCAGCGTCCACTGCCAGCAAGAGAAACCATTTGAAAACAAGACACCGTCACCCAGTTCCTGTCCAGCCTTGGTGAGGAGCCATGTGTAATCACACTAATTAGTCTGAAGGCACGATGTTTCCATATAAACATTCTGCCATGGAAAATGGGTTTTGACAAACAGTAACTTTTGCTTAAACTCCCCCCAGAAGCCCTGCAGTGGCAGGGAAGGTCAAAAGATACCTGGGAAATGGATTATCTGTCTCTAGTTTTCTCCAAGAAGATTCTATTTGTTATCTGAGCAGAGTGAAGGTGAAGGCTTTTCCAAGGTGATGCCACCACTTCTCCCTGTCATTTCTTTTAGATTAAAAGACAATATATGTCCATAAGGCCCTTGAATAAAAAGTGACAAGATTAATAAGATTATACATAGATGGTTAAAAGATATGTTAGTTTAAATGATATTGCTCAAAATACATTATGTGTGCCATGTTGATGTAGGACTCTGTGTTCCCAGAGTGTGTCACTGTTCCTGTTGTCACGTGACCATCTTGATTGCTGCATACCACACCCATATGCATGTGCATGAACCCATGCAACCCAAGCACATTTATAGCTGTATATGCACACATATGTTCACATACATTGATATATAAACGTGAGTATGCAAACATGTGCCCAACACATATAAGCATGTACACATGCATGCTTATCTTCTCAGCCATCAACTCTGAGGAACTTTCATTGGCTGTCATGGTGCATGCTCAGTGGATGGCTTGCTCCATTCACTTTTCACACCTCTCATTCACTGTTCACACCTCTCATTCACTGTTTACGTCTCTAATTGCTGTTCATGCCTCTCATTCACTGTTCACACCTCTCGTTTACCGTCCACACCTTTTATTCACTGTTCACACCTCTCATTCACTGTTCACACTTCTCTTGTCTCATCTCCTTGTGTGGTCTATGCCTCACTTGTTTCCCTGTATCAATAATGGTATGAAGTCAAGATCCAAATCTCATGGTACTACCAACCCCTTTCTTACTTCTTTCTCACTTTTTATTTTATGTGTATGAATATTGTGCCTGCGGTTATAACTGTGCACCACATATATATCTGGTGCACTCACAGGCCACTAGATGCCCTTGAACTGGAGTTATGGTTGCTGTGAGCTATCATGTGGCATATCAGCTGCCATGAAAATCAATTCTCTGAAAGAGCAGGTGCCCTTAACCACTGAGTCACCACTCCAGGCCCAGCGGGTTTCTGTAAATGCTGACAGACAGTTTCTGAATAAATTCACAATCAATCTAATGAGGACTCCTCTGGGAGAACTTTCAAGAGATATGAGCAAAATGGTAATAAAAAGATACTGTTTAGGTCAAAGATTTTTATATAGTCTGGGTTGGGCTCTGAAATCAGGCAGTTCAAATTTTTTATCATTGTCCATTCCTGGGGAACTGCTAGATCTGTCTCAAGTCCAGCATTCTCAATGTTCTCACTTACACAAGAGAAATAATGGTTTAATCCTTCACAGGCATTATTCCAAGGCTAGCATTCATTCATGTGAAGTACAGTGGTATTCAGAAACCTGAAATGAGGACAGTTTGAGGGGGGACAGCTCACACTCCAGTGGAAGATAGGTGGGTAAAATACATGACGAAGGCCGTGGCAGCTGCTTAGATCCTTCCTCAGTATACACAGAAACTTGGAAGATACTGGGTCCTCAAGCAAATGTTGTCGAATAAACATGTGAATACAGGTGCTTTGCCCGAAGTGGCTATGAAATACCTTACACAGATTCACTCATTCCCTCTGGCTCTTTTGCATATTTGCAAGGCGACTGGCTTGCACTCCCACGCAGTGACCAAACCTGATGAGTTTTACTTATTGTATGATCTTTTGCCTTATTGACCTGATTAGTAACATATACAGCCACTCAAGAAGGAAGCAGGAAATTGAGATGATAGAAAAGAGCCAAGGAAGGAAGGAAAGAGGGAAGGGAGGGAGATATACAGGAAAGAAGGACAGGGAGAGAGTCCAAGGGGGAGCAGGGAGAGGAGAGAAGAGAAATGTTGGGCGTGTTCTTTCTTGAAAATCTATCAGACCTGGAAGGGAAGCCATGTGTGGAAGTGACCCGGGGAAGCTGAGGAGTCCACTGAATGACCTCCAGAGACTTCTTTCAGCACTAATGATCCATGAAGGAGATTTACAAACCCACACTCATTGACCCCAACCAAGCCTTGGCTGGCTGCTTCCCTTCAACTTTGGCCAAGGTTCTCACCTCCTTCACAATGGCCGCTCCCTCCCAACCTGCCCTGCCTGCATGCCTAGGCTGCTGGTAGTCATTGCTGGCCTAGGGCCCAGAGGGTGTATTCAGTACCCAGAGGTGGAATTTGCTCCCACGTACAGTGAGGCACCAGTGGGGCCATGTTCTCAACATGTTCAGCCAAGTTTTCTTTCTGGAGAGATCACCCTGTGAAATTTGACTTTCCTCGGCTTGCTGACTGGACCAGTTGAACAGTGGTCACCCTGAGATCACAGGAAGCACATGTTTGCTATAAAGTCTCTTTGGGACCCACATGGCCCTCAGATGAGCAACAAGCTCAGTTTCTTATTTTATGTTTTCTTTTCCATGGGAATAGGAGTGTATTTCTGCCAAATGGCTTTTTTTAAAAAATGCCTTTCTTTTGGCTGCTCCTGGGAAGGGTGCTCAAGGGTCTGGTGATTTTTTTTCAACTATGTATCAAGGAGAACCTTCAGCCTTTAATGGGGGAACAACAAAGAGAAAAAGAAAAAGTAAAAAAAAAAGAAAATAATGGTCTTCTTGCACTTGGTTGATGGGTCTTATTTAGCGAACAAGTCCTTTTCTTTCTGACAAAGTTGAATTCATGAGCTTCTTGGTGCAGACAGGAGACATTAAGAAGAGGGCATGGCAATGAGTTCTTTGACTCATCCTAGCCACACCTCTTACTTAGAAAAAAATAAGTTTTTTTGTGGAGATATTTAGTGGATCACAACATTTCTTGGCAGCCAGATGGTTTTTTGATTCCCTGTGAACAGAACTGAAAACAAAAACAGGAAGAAAGCTAGCGGTGGGTATCTATGTCCATTCTGGAGAGAAATGAAATCTGGCATCCTTCAAAGTCCAAAAGCAGAGTTCCAGAGGTAGGGAATATGAGTGTCTGATGTGGGAAATTCCCAAATATTGTTTATAAGTATTTGTTTACATTTTAAGGGGATAGGCTATAGAGATTTGCATTGGTATGGATCTTGGCTTATTGATACAAATTGAAGGTCAATTTTGTTATATGTATATTTATGCTCTTGATTTAGATAGTATGTTTGTGCAGCTCATTTAAAAAATGTAATGTATAATTAAGAAATACAGATACTAGATAATCATCTATAACAGTCAAGCTTGTAGTCATGTTAGTCAGGTTTTCTAGATATACAGAGATATATTTCAGATGGATAATTATTCTTCAAACCTTTCAAAGACTACAGAATATGGCATTTAAAATGTTTTAAAAACTTAGGACTTTTGATGACAGCGAGACACATCTGTTCCTGGCAGCAGCAATTACTTCAAGAGGAAGATGGACATCAGAGGCTCCTTATAGAGTTTGTTAGACATTTGGGCAAGAAACTGCTCCTGCCTGGACTGCTTTATGTTATGCTGTATGAACTGGACATGTAGGACCCACAGAGAAATGACTGCTGAACTTGCTTAAAGGTGAAACCATCCTTCAGAGTTCCTGTTTCATGAAGGAAAGAATCTGCCAGACATTGTACAGGACACAGAAAAAAGTGACTGACAAACTGCCAATATAGGTGGAACTGTCTTAAAATTTCCTGCTTCATAGGAAAGTTTACCCAAAACTATGGGCCCGTAGGCTGAAGATGGATGCTCCAATGTTATAGAAGAACTTTGGGTGACTGTCTAGGCAGCAAGATGTCTCTGTCAATTCTAGAGTTTTGGAAGTTGCTTACAATGCACTCCCTGTTAACTTAGGTAATATTATATCCTTCTACAGCCTTTGATGGAATTAAAAAATAGTTATAATAACAGTTCTCCTTAGTTATAGTAAAAGAAAAAGTAGATATAAATATTGTAACTGTAGTTCTTGCTTAATAGCTGTTTTGTTATATGTAATTTGTACTATGTTAAAGTTAAAAACCTACCTTTTTAATTTAAACAAAAAAGGGGAGATGATATGGGAAGTCCTTCTGTATATGTATTACTTTTGTTGGTTAATTAATAAAGAAGCTCCTTTGTCCAGTGATAGGGCAGAATAGAGCTAGGCAGAAAAACTAAACTGAATGCTGTGAAAAAGTAGGTGGAGTCAGTGAGAAGCCATGTAGCCACTGCCAAAGAAGTCAGATGTCTGGGAACCTTACTGGTAAATCACAAGCCTCATGGTAAAATATAAAATAATAAAAATGGGTTAATTTAAAATGTAAGAGCTAGTTAGGTATACGCTTAAGCTATTGGCCAAACAGTGTTGTAAATAATACAGTTTCTATGTGATTATTTTGGCTCTGGGCAGCTGGGAACAAACAAGTGGCCTCTGCCTACAAGTGTCCCCTGTCACCCATCTCTGCAGATGCTGATGCGGAAGGCTAGGTCAAAGATGCTTTCAGGGCCAGCACCTAAACTGATTGGAGTTTGGTTTTGCTTTTAAAAAAAAAATGATCTAAATGAGCTAGGCGGTGGTGGCGCACACTTTTAATCCCAGCCCTCAGGAGGCAGAGGCAGGCAGGTCTCTGTGAGTTTAAGGCCAACCTGGTCTACCAGAGCTAGTTCCAGGACAGGCTCCAGAGCTACAGAGAAACCCTGTCTTGAAAAAACAAAACAAAACAAACAAACAAAAAAACCTGGTCTAAATTTCCATGACTGAAATGCCTCCATGGGGCATTTCAGAGTTAGAGGCCTGAAAAGGAAAAACAGCTTCCTGTCTGAAAACAAAGAAAAGACACTTAAAGTTTTATCTGCCATAAGAACAAGAGAGATGCTTCCACCTCAAAGGAACATGGCTGAAAGATAGAAGGGATTATCAAAGAGTGGAAGGAAGCATCGTCTGGATTAAGGCCAGAGGGAGCATAAGTGCTCTAAATCAGGTGTGTGAAGTGATCAAGCGTCAAGTCTATTCTCACCTGGCATTTGCATTCACAGTTTTACAATGCACTGCTTCTCTCTGAGAGGCTCCTGGACACATGCCTAGTGAAATCCTAACCGAGGACCTTGGACCCTTTTGCTTTATTTGTTTGTATCTTTTAGTTTATTGTCTGCATCCATTTTATTCCTGAGATAACTTTTTCTTCAGAAGCGTTTACAGTTTGCTACTGAGCGTGCAGGAGGAGAAGAGTGAGCGTCCGCTATCATCTTTATCTTCGAGCTGCCTGATCACAGCTGATAGACGGGGGGGGGGGGGGGGGTGGCAGCTTGCATTTTGAGGTACCAAATGCAGAGCCCATCTAGTGACTGTTGGTCATGTTCATGGTCCTCCCATGAAGCATGCCATTAAAACTGAAATAACAGTCTATTAATTCCGTTCAGTGGTTTGATTCCCACTTCTCTACTAAACTAAATTAATAGATTTGGTTTTTTTGAAACATAAGTTGAAAGTTACAAGTTAATCATTTTACTTTTTGTTTTAATCTTTTAAACGCCGATTTAAGCTATTTAAAGATTCTCAATGTGTCAACTAGGTTGCTTGTTTACATATTTGCATATGACAATAATCTACTCATTAAAAACTTCATTGAATTTTTTTCATTTTTAACAAGCAGAATTGTCTTTAAGAAGTCTCAATTCATATAAGTTAAAACAGGACTTTAAAAAATAGATCAAAATTGAAAGATTGGGGCCAAAAAGTTGAAGTGGATGAGGTTTCCATTTATTTTCATACTATCAAGTTATTCCATCACTTTGAAGGGTTCTGAAAAAAAGCAAGAATCTTTTGGATGGAAGATAAACCAACTTTATTGCTTACAGCAATAGTAGAAGCCAACTATTAGAACTCTCTCATGCTGATTCATTGAGGCCTAGCAGTGGGAAGCAAAGACAGCCAATTGGGGCTCTCTTGGGTATTGCTCAGTAGGGTTGTCGCCTGCCATGAAGGAAGCACTGGCTTTGGTCTCCAGCTCCCTCATGTGAAAATGTTTGTGTTACAAGCGAGAAGCTAAACTCTAGGAGTGGGGAGAGTACGACTTTGGTAGTGTTTGCTGTGTAATCACAAAGAACTAAATTCAGATCCCCTGCATTTGTGTGAAAATCCAGGCACAGGGACATACCTGTGTAATTTCAGTACTGGAGGGGCAGAGATCAGCAGATCCATGCAGCTCACTGGTAGCCAGCCTAGCTGAGTGCATGAGCTTTAGGTTCTGTGAGAGACCCTTGTCCCAGAAACTAGGGTGGCAGGTGGTAAAGACACCCATTGTAGACCTTTGGCTTCTGTGAGCATCTGCCTGTACATGTGTATATGCATGCGCGCGCTCACGCACACACACACACAGACAGAGACAGATAGAGAGGGGGAGAGGGAGCGAGAGAGAGCATCTCCATCTTCCAGAACTGTTTTATGCACATCTTTTAAAAAGAAGATCTAGAGCGCAGTTCCTCTGCTTCCAAGACATCACATACATTGAAGATCCATGGAGAACTGTCTCCTAGCAACAGGTGGGTCAACAAAAGCTGGAGGTTCATCAATATTGATATCAAGATGCGAAGACCCAGTCAAACTTAGAATTATTATCTTAAGGCTACACGCATGCTATGACTTTCACCTGACTTACAGAAAAACAAAAACAAAATAAGCAAGAACTGGAGTAATTTTTAAAAAATCACTGTTTTTTTTCATTATTTGTTTTTTGTTTGATTGTAATTAAAAAGTATTGAAACATTTTATTTACAAAGTTCCTTCAACAATATGGATCTATCAGAAAGACATCAAATGTCCTTAACAAAGAAATTGTTACAGACCAGATTTTAATCAGCTCTTTATTTAAAAAGCTGATGAATGCTTGTCATTTAAAATTTGATTTTAGATAAATGCAAATTCATTTGTATTATAAATTCTACATAAGCCAAAAAGTGAGTAGTTTTTCACTCATGCTGAGACCCATAAAAACAGGTCCTGGTAAGTCCACCCTCTAGGAAAAAACATATGATTGCCCTTAAACAATGGTTCCTTGTAAAGTTTGTTTTCATTGAATTTATCATAATAAAAGGGCCACTTGGTTCAAGACAGAGATGCATACTAAATGCAGCACTCTGAAACAAAATAAAGCATGCATTACCCTCTGTCTGGTACTGAGTCCTACAGTTTATCAAATTGACCCAGTAATAAACTCTACATTCGCGAAAAATAGCAATAGACTTGGGTCTTTTCTGTGAGTGGAGCCATGTTGAGGATAGGATAACAGCATGAACACAGTGTAAGAAGAGAGGAATGTGTTCGGAAGCAGCATGGGAGGACTTTCTAAATGTGTATGTGCTTCAGATACAAGCATGCCCAGGATCAGCATAATATATTCTTTAAAGTAATATAATCTGGGAATGTGTGCTCAAGTTACAAACTTTGTGCACCCGGTAGGATTTGAGCCTCCACAGTGAAACAAACATCTGTCACACAACATTGTTATTTATTATTGATATAACAAAAATAAAGGATGAAAAGTATTCTTTCTCTGGAAGCATGGCCCATGCCCTGTGTGACTGTGGGTTTTGCAATGCACTGCCCATTCCTGTGTTTACTTTATTCAGTCTAGAGTGGTAGATTGGATGGCAATGTGCCCATGGGACATGAGTGGATGGCACCCCGCGAGTTGCAATAGATGCCAAATGAAGTTCTCCAAAGTCTGTTGTAGTCTCAGGAGGTTGGGAAAAAAAGACAGCCTTTTAGTAAAGCTGGGCAGTGGCTCAGTGGTTAAACTGCTTTTCTCCTAGGCACAGGACCTGAGCTCACTGCCTGTCACAAAGCCAGGCACAGGGGCTTGTTCTTGTAATCTCAGCACTGGGGAGGCAGAGACAGGAGAATCCCTTGGCCAGGAAAGTTCCAGGCTACTAAGAGAAAAAATAGAGTCTCAAAAAACTAGGTGACTGGGCCTGATGGTACATGCCTTTACCCTAAACACTTCAGAAGCAGAGGCAAGAAGATCTTTGTGAGTTCCAGGCTAGGCAGGGCTACATAGTGAGACCCTTCATTAAACCAACAACCAATGGTCAAACAAACAAACAAACAAGTAAAAGCCAAGGTGTCTAGCATTCCTGAGGAACAAACGGCCACTTGAAGTCATATGTACATGCATATATGTGTATATACCTGTGCACATGCAGAGTTGTGTGTGCACACTCACACAGACACAACTGTGTTATCAGGTAGAAAGTGCAGGACTCATCTTCCTCCCTTCATAAAATCATGAGCTTATTAGCCTTACGAATCACAGTGAAGGTAGAGAGCTGTTTGCGTCACACCTCCACTGATGATCTTCTGAAAGGCGGCTACCCTGCTTCTCCCTCCCTCTCTCCCTCCTTTCCTCCCTCCCTCCCTCCCTCTATCCTTCCTTTTTTTTCTTTCTTTCGTTCTTTTTTTTTTTTGAGACAGGGTTTCTCTGTGTAACAATCCTGGCTGGCCTGGAACTTGCTTTTGTAGGCCAGGCTGGCCTTGAACTCACAGAGATTCACCCACTTCGCCTCCAAAGTGCTGGGATTAAAGGTGTGCACCACCACTGCCGGGCATGGCCATCCTTTTTATGGGTTCATCTTAGTTTGCTCAACCTTAGTTCCTAAAGTTATCCTGGGTGTAAATGGGAACCTATGCTTGTAGTTATTCAGGGCAACAGATTTTAAGTGATCAGTGACTTGTATTATTTAATAACAAGAAAGAGTCTGTTCAGAATTTAGATAGAAGGAAGAAATTATAAAGTTGAGTAGGAAGAACAATAAGAAGGAAATGGAGCGGACATGGATATAATCCTCAACACTACCCACTGCTATCCCACCCTCTTAATTGATTGGGTCTGTTCCTGATGTCTACTGGGGATAAATAATTAAACAAACTGTGGTGACTCTTGTGTAGTAACAGAGGGGAGAAGGGGCTAGCTTAACATGGTTTGAGTCTTCCGTGAGATCAGAGAGATGACGGCACCTGGCATAGTGAATTGACCTTCTGTGACTGTCCAAAAAAAGTAGAGCTAGCAAGGCTGGGCCAGGGAGATTTAGCTGAGCTGATGTATAGTTATCAGCTACAGAATACTCAGCAAATTGTTGGAAGCCAAACACTGCTCAATAAATGGCATCAATTTCCTATAAGATAAATATTTGTGTACCATATCTATGTCTCGCTCATAGATATAATGTTTATAATAGGTTGATTTTACATGTAACAAATATATATTCTTTTGAAAAGCTAAGGTCCTGAAGAAAGAAATGTTGTAGCCCTAGGTTCTTGTGTTGGGAATGGAGACACTGGTTAAGAGCAGGAGTGGAAGGAGCCGAAGCAGCAGTGTGTGCCAACCCATGGCACAACAGCGCAGTGGGGCTTGCGGGTTGTCAAGCTTTCCGAGCTAGCCTTTCCAGACTTGGCCTAAGCCAAGTGTTGTCTTTCTAGTTAATTTTTCAATCCTGATGTATTTTCAGGGAAATTTGATCCATATGTCTGTTTTGCTCCAAATCATCAAACACTGTTTTCTAAGAGACTTCTCTGCACCAAGGTTGTCTAAATAGACCCATGGAGACCTCTCCAGAGGAAAAAGGACTTGATACACAGAGCTCCCAGTGCCAAATCGAAAGGAGTAGCATTTGTTTATCAACTTGGTGAACTATTAGGTGGCATCAGCTGTTGACTAAAGAGAGAGAAAAACAACATTTGCAGTTGATTATGTAAATAATGGATGCATGCCAAAGTTGATTTTTACTTTCTAGAAAGTTATTGAAAGGAATTCAATTCCTTTAAAAATATTTTTATGTTTATTTTTATGTGTATTTGTGTTCCTCCTGCACATATGTCTGTGCATGTATGTGGGTGTACTGTGTGTGAAGTGTCTGTGAAGGCCAGAAGAGGGAGCCAAATCCCCTGGGACAGGGATTGCATAAAGGTGTGAGCCTCCATCTGGGTGCCGGGACTTGAACTGGGTCTTGAGGAAGAGCAGACAGTGCCCTTAACTGCTGAACCATCTTTTCAGTCCCTGACCTTAATTCTTGGTAACTCATAGAAGAGCAACACATTTTGGTTTTGTTGGTTTTGTTTTGTCTTGTTTTCCTCTTTTTGCTCTTGTTTCTCCATTTTATCCTATGAGTTATAGAAGGTATACATAGCTCTAAGGCACACTTGGAATAATGGAGACTAAGAGAAATCAAGACTTTCCTCATGTCAAACAAGGATCCTGTGGCAGAAGAAGATCTGAAACTCAATCCTAGTAGCTCTGTGTTTGGGGTTCTTTGGACAAACAGTGTGTCTCATTTCTCTCCATGTCTTACAAAACATGAGAAAATGAGCCTACAGTCCACAGCCCCTGCGAACCTCGGCAACAAAGAGGACTCTAAGAGAGACATGCATGGATCCACATAGGGAGGAGAAAAAGACAAGATAGCTTGAGTAAATTGAGAGCATGGGGGTCAAGGAGTGGGTAGAAAGGAAAAGAGGGGAGGGAGGGGAGTGGAGAAAAATGTATAGCTCAATAAAAACAATTAAAAAACAGAAAAGAATAAAAACATGTGACAGTATCCTATTGGAATAGCTGACACCGTGCATTAAATTTACTATGAATCCAATTAAGATTATTGTTGGGTGCAGGGCTACACAAGGTATGAGTCTATTTTGCAAAGCTGTCTGATCTGCACGTGCGAGTCAGACATAACCCCATGTTTCCACATGTAGCTATTTATACATACTTGGGATTTGGTCTGATCTGATTAGGTCCAACTACTTTTAGTCAGTTCATTTGCACATTTTCTACAAATATTTATTATAAAGATTATTTATAATGATTTACATTATCATATTGACTGTCTTAGCTCATGTCTATTTTTCTACTATTGCAGAAGTTGAGAAAGGAGAATTACTGCAGGTTTAAGGCCAACTCAGAACATATATAGTGAGTTCCAGGCAAGTCTGGGCTATAATATGGGAGAGACCCTCTCTCAAAAATACCAAAATAAATATTATGTTTATAATAGCATTTGTTGAGTTCAAAGTAGAATGAAAAATAATTGATTTTATAACTTGCTGCCAAAAATTAGTGGGAATATAGTATAAAATAGCTTTGGTTCTGTTACTATAGTTACTATTTCTGGTCTAATGTTATATATTGTATCTCCTAAAAATTATATTTTTTGTGAGGTAAAAGGCATGTAAAAGCTTGTGTATGTAAAGATACAGCTACACATCTAAAATTGTCTTTACTAAAATGATAAAATGCTGAGTTCTGAGATGATAAATAGGTGATCTTAGAAAGTTTGTCTCAGGTTCTCTCCCTTTCATAGTCACCTTACTAATTAATTTAGCAGTTATTACTCTGGGAATTACATAGGACGACTCATAGGCATGAGAGAGAAGGCGCAGCATCGTTAGAATTCTGACTGAAGGCACTGAAGGTAAATATGCACAGGTGTGGATGAAATATTGACAGCAGAATGGAAGCAAAACTGTTACAATGAAACAAGTAAGAGAAAAACTTACAATGAAGCCATCTTGAGAAAAAAAGAAACAAAGAAGCCACAATGGAAAAACCTGTTACAATGAAGCCATCAGGAGAAAAACTGTTACAGTGACATCATCATGAGAAAATTGTTTCAAGGAAACTATGTCGGATTTATTTATGCTAATACACATAAACAGTTCATCAATAAAAATGTTCTATCACTCAGTTATCTGTTCATGTGAAAATGTAGGCTGGCCGACAAAGCCATATTTCATTTATAAAAAAATTCTGTATATGGAAAATATTTTGAAAAGTGGGATTGGATAGATGGAGATGTCATGGAATAGAAGCGGCGGATAAAGGGGTGTGTCTGGGAGAAGTGAGACAAGATTTTGATAGATATGTTACAAAATAAATTGCAAATTGTCCTCTTTTTAGCTTTTCTCTGCCTTCCATATTGCCTTTTATAAGCAAAACCTTGGAGCCTAAATTAAAATATATATGAGAGTAAAAAAATGTATGATATCCTGAGACTGGCTTAACTTACACAACATGGTTAGCGCCAGTTACATCCATGCCTACATGTGTTAGAGCCCCACTATTTTTATGGCTGCAAGTTCCATGGTAAGAACCTGTTGCTGAAGATACTGCACACTCTAGCCACAGGACATGGAGGAGTCAGGTTGCTACTGACCAGAAGTTTCCTATGTTAACTGGAAAACAACAGAGGAAGTTAAGGAAGAATGGGTCAGAAAATGAGATGACAGAATAAGCGTCAACGTGAAAAGCAGTACACAACCTGCCTCGCTGGCCTTGGAGATGCACTATGAATTCAAGTAGAAACTTACAGGTAGCAAGAACAAATCCTGTAGAAACTTACGGTCAGTCAGAAAAATTGAAGCTCAGTCCCATAAGCATAAGGTATTGAATCTTGATCTTAGCCCCAAAGGTGCAGAAATGGGATCTTGCAATAGGTGGAGATCCTCCACTTTTAAAAATAATAACTTATTTACTTATTGGTAGAAAACTAGCTCACTCATTGATTCACTGAATTTTTTTATCTGTATAGATTTTGTGACTCAGAATTAAAAAAATATTTAGTTGAAAAAGAAGAAACCAATTCTTTAGCCTGTTTTTTCCAAACTGATATGGTCACAAGAAATATCTCCTTGCTCTGCATGACCTTTGCTGACTGGTGTAGGTTGGATGTTGTTGAATTTTCTCTAATAACCCATATATTAAAGGCATAGTACCCAGGAAGGCACTGTTAGAAAGAGATGAAATCCTTAGGAAGTAGAAATTAATGGGAGGTCTTTAGGTCATTGGCCATTTGCCCTTGAAGAGGATTGCTGAGTCATGGTCCTTTTTGCTTTCTTCTTTGCTACCTGACATTAAGGTGGATGATTAGTTTCCACTACAAACTGCTGTCATGAGACACTGCCACCTACCCAGAACTTGGGGCAATTTATGACCAGCAACCTTTGAAATTTGATTCAAAGTTTTGTGTTCTCTGCACCAAGTCATTCATTGTTGTAAAAGCTGAGCTCCAGTCCCACGGCAGACAGCTGACATGTGCTGGTTGGTTTCTGTCAGCTTGGCACAAACCTAGATGTATCTGAGAAGGGGGAACCACAGGGATCCATGCAAAACACCTATACTTTGATTTAAGCCTTTGATCCAGAGTCAGCTAGCACTTAGATAATTAATGTGAAAATGATGGTTTCATATTTGCACTTTAGAACAAAATGATCTTATAGAACAAGATCTTTGTTCTGACTGAAATATTTTGTTGGTATAGGAACATTAAGCATATTGTCTACACCATTTTACTCCCTCTAGGTTATGTCAACATGAAATTCCTGAAAGTTATGCCAATGAAATATAAAATTAATTTTGTGTGGCTTACTAGGCTTTGCCAAAACAGCAGTAGTGTCTTTAAAGTGGTCACTTAAAATGCAACTATGTTCTAGCTATGGAAAATTTAATTTTCTCTTAGGACCTGGTCTCTCTATTTTCCTCCTTACATGTCTGAAGGATATCGAAACCCATGTGCTTTCACAGCATTTGGTGCCTGAGATCTGTGAGAATATTTCCAAGGGGGGCCCTACAGTAAATTTTAGCATTTATCTGCTGACCTCTGCTATATAAATAGCGTCTAAATGCTTTTTATGAAGAGAGGAAAAAGGTCAAAGGATGCAATAATAAATCAGAGAGGATGGGGTTGAAGAGATTACTGGAATGCTTGCAAGAGACAGTTGACCCACTTTGGCTGTCACAAATTGTATAATTTCCTGTAGCAATCCAAATCTTTGAAGCTCAGATTCTTACTATATGTCATCATAGCTGACAGAGAGGGAGAAAATTGAACATCATTTCCCACTGATACAGATCCCCTCTTCCCACTCCAGGTCAGTCATTACCAGAGTTGTTCAAAGAAACATGAGTGTTGTGGAATAATATTTTAACTATGTAAAGATGTGTTACATTTGTTTATACTGTGGAATATTACTTTAACGGTGTAAAGGTGGGCTACATTTGTTTCTGCTGCCTTTGTTAATGATGTAAGGATGTGTTACATTTGTTTATGCTGCATTTGTTTAATGATGTAAAGATGTGTTGCTGTTTCACCTTGCCTGCTTAAGGTACATTATTGGTCTAATAAAATCAGAATGGCCAATAGTGAGGCAGGAGAGGGATAGCTGGGACTGGCAGAGAGAATAAATAGGAAAAATCTGGAGAGAGAGAGAGAGGACAGAATGAAGGAGAAAGAGGGAGGCATATGCCCAGAGCCAGAAGTCAGGAAGCTGCCAGCCAATCAAATATGAGAAGCAGTGAAAGTAAGACATACAGAAGGAAAGAAAATTAAACAGCCCCGAGATAAAACATAGATAAAGAGAAACAGATTAAAATAATAGCTAAGATAAGACTGGGCATCCGTGGCTAAGAATCAGTCTCAACGTCATGATTTAGGAGCTGGTTGGTGGCCCAACTACATGAATAGCATTCTAGTTGGGCAATGAAGAAACATTCCAGAGAACACCAAGTCACATTCTCAGGGAAATAGAGCTTCAGAAGACAGCAGAGAGCTGGCTTTGGGAGTGCCATATCTAGTCAAGAAGAAAGGGATGCAGGGCCTGTCTAATATACTTTATATACCTACTGGATTGGGATTATTGACATCGCATTTGGTACTCAGGGGAACAGAAAGTTAAAAAGGAAATTCTCAGAAATACTGTCCCCTGTGATATGCTCTGTCACTGCTAAACGCTTAGCCAAAGCGAGGTCATCGTAGTGACCATGCTGTCCTTCACGAATCGAGGATCATGCTGTGAGAATACAGGATATACCATGGCTGTACTAGGAACTTCCAATTATGTACTTTCTATTTGTCATGTGCCCTCATTATAAGGAATGCCGTGAGTGCTCTGTATCAGAAATAAAGATGAACACGTGTGTGTCTTACCACCGTATCATTATTATTGAATAACAATAACTGAATAACAGATTCACAAGGAGCAGGCATGCCAATGGCAGCTGTTTTCCAGCTAGTCGCTGGCCGACATGGACACAAGTTCTTTTAATCTGATCTTAATTGTTACTCTTTATTCTCAGATCACACATGACACACCGCCTAGTGAACATAGCTGTGTATATGTAAGCGACAGAGTATCTACAGTTAGTTAAAGAGGCAAGGTATTTCAAAGAGATCTGGGAAGCCAAAGCTGGGAAATGACAGGGATGCAGGCCAGACAATGAAACTAGATTATGCTGCAGGGATGATGCTGGAGAGGCCGATGAGGCTGTGAGTCAGGCTCCTGGTGCTCACAGATTGGACAGTGAGACTGTAGGGTTGGCCCCAGCTGCAAAGGCAAAAGGATAAGAGCAGGTACAGAGGAAGATGAAGATGGTGGATAGCAAGTCCAGGTGGTGAGCAGGGGTGAAAAGTTCAGTAGGCTGCACCAACATTGAGGACTGAGTCAAGCTAAAGGCCCTGGAGTCCTCTGGAGTCCTCTGCTTGTTGGTCCTTAAGGAACACACTAGAAGCCCATAGGACAGGTTGGTGAAGCCATTACCATTGCAACACTAGGTGTCCACCTCTTTATGGGGTCCAGGTAAGGGACTTATGGTCTATCTTTAATTTAGGGTATTCCTAAATTCTTGGATCTGGTTTTCCTGATAGGATTTTAATATGGCCGTGTGCTCTTACAGTCACGATTCACCCTTATAAATTTGGAGGATGACACTATTTCTACAGGAACAAACCATTTATGGTTCTGTGCTGCACAGACAGGGCCAGACATATGTTCATTTGGGCATACAGTGATCCTCCATCAAAAGAGTCTAAAACTGTTTGTAAAATGGAGTCTTTGGAGCAAGTCATCATCTAAAATGCCACATATTTATTAAAACAAAACATAGTAACTTAGAGCAGGACACAGTTTGGTTCCAACAGCTAAGTCCAGTTAAACTTTCCATGGTCATGGGCCATAGTGATGTTCAAGGGAAGGAATCAAGACCTATAAAGTATAGGCTGGACCACAGATAGAAAAAAATAGAACAAAAGAAAGATGAACAAAAATGTTTACATTAAAAATTTTACTAAATAACTCTACTTGATCCAAAGATTTAAGGTAATTTAATGAAAACTAACAAGCTATAAGCAATCATATATATATATGTATATATATATACACAAAAATCATATATATATACAAAAAAAGTATAAATAAAGAAAACAAAATGATGCTTATTGAATAATGAAAGCATTAAGCAGTTTTGTAGTCCTAGCAAGTCCTATATAGTCAAATTAGGAAATGCAGAAAGAAGGAAGAACAGCAGAATACCTTTGGTTCTGGAAACAGCGACCTTAGAGTTAGCAACCAGTATCTTACTGTCGCTTCCTCTCTACTCAGGATCGCCAGTGAATGGATCCAGGTGAGACTTGGGAGTTAATAGAGGAGATAGAGAGTAGTGTGGGATGAGAAGCTGCCGTAGCCAAAGAGACCATTGTGGAGAACAACGCTCATGGAATAAACACTGACATAAGGAGTCCACTGCAGAGGACATGCTGTCACAAAATAAGAGGGGACAATGGCCAGAAAGACCAAAGTTAACCTACCTATTTGGGTAGGATATTTATTGTTTTCTAAAACCCACTTGAATGAGCTATTTTTTAAAAAAGATTTGTTTGTTTTTATGTGTATGACTGTGGTATGTGTATGTGTACGATATGCTCCTGAAGCTGGAGTTACAGACAGTTGTGAGGCCCCACATGGTGCTGTGACCCAAGCCCGGGTCCTCTGAAAGAGCATCAAAGATCTGAACCACTGGACCATCTCTCTTGCTTAACCATTTGAATTAACTCTTAAGTGAGGAGACAACAGTCTGGCTTCCTTGTTAACAGGAAATCAATGTCTACACCCCGGGCCATAGCTACAGCTCATGTCCTATTCTTTGGAGCAAAAAATCATATAACAGAGCAGCTTAAAAATAATTAAAGACTGAAAAGTAAAATAAATCTATTCAAACATGCGTTCCCGAGAGAAAATAACTTTTATTAAGCTCTGCAACCACCAGCTTCCTCTCTCTCGCACAGGACTGCAGTTCTGGAGAAGCACTCTGAGACAGCCTTCCTTCACCCCAGTGTTTCACCAGGCCTGAACTTGATTATGAGGGAGGAGACCATTCTTGATGACCTTCAGGCTTGCTAATTTCCAGCTAACTACCTAATATTAGCGTGGGCAGGAGAAATGGAAATTTCTTAATGTGGCTGGTTTCCACAGGAATTGTGTTCCGAATTAAGGGTGGTTCTATCTGGGAGGGCGTGCATATTACATCATAATTAATTTCCTTACTAAGTGTAAAGAATGTTTCAATTGTCAGCTGTGCTCTAATGATGACTTTACCAAGTAGGAGGAGAAAGAATACAGGGAGTAATTATGAAGATAAAATGACATTTCTTTTCTGCACATGGTCAAAGGGTAGGGTCAGTGGTAGGCATGAGGGACAGCAATGCTGTGGAACCTACTTCGATTCTAACAGGCAAAGGTGCTGTATTAACAAGGAGCCTTGGACTACTGATCTGAGCCAAGAGTCACGGGAAGGGTTGTAGACCATGGCCTGACATATGTGACCATGACATCACTGATACAGACTTGGGGGACAGTTCTCCACTTTCCTGGAGGGGACACTGGGTATGCTGCCAACTTCCAATACTGATATTGGAAGGAAATTTTCACTTTAACCTCCTTCCTCTGCATCGGTCATCTTTTCTGTCTTTAACTTTTCCTTTAACATCTCAACAACAACAGCAAGAGCAACAGTAAATGAACAGAGAAGCCATTGTAAAATAGCAAGCAAGAATTCCAGATTAGTAGCATTTGAGCCAGGTGTAAGGAAGCATCTGAAACCCCCCTGGCAGGGGCAAAGGAGAGACAGCTCAGAGTTGATAAAGGGCTTGCCTCCTGAGTTTGACTCCCAGTACTCACATAAAATACAGAGTGTGCTGATGTGTGCCTGCAATGCCAGTGCTGAAGAGGTGGAGGCTGCTGCCTGGGGGTTCACAAGTCATACTGGCTTAACTGGTAAGTCTTGGGTCCCAGTCATGACCCTTCCCTAAAAGATAATATGAACAGCTCCTGAGGAATGACATCCAAAGCTGACCTCTGACCTACACACACACACACACACACACACACACACACACACACACACACACACACACACACACACGTGACCTCATGTAATTGCTTCTTCCTATACCTATAAACTAAATGAATCCCAATGGCCATGCCGTTAGGATTGCATCACCTCCCACCCATCCTGCAGTTTACAGTCTTGAAGTTCACACCGGATTAGTCTGAAGAGATGGCAGCTAACCCCACTGGGAGCCAGCACTTCTGCCGAGGCAGAGTGGATTAATAGCACGTGCTGAGGAGGTGGCTGATCTCATCCATCTAGAGCAAAGCCAGAACACATTCTCTCACACAGGGGTAGGTGAGGTGAGAAAAGACTGGATGGAGGGGGAAAATATGCACACGGCTGCTTAACTGACCTGTCCTCGTTTGTAAGCTACAACCCACTGTCTTTATTCTCTGCATATGGTCCTGAACACTCAGCGACTCTCAAAGGAACACAGCCGTGTAAGTCCAGACCTGTGACGATACAGTACTATTTTCCTGACAGTTCAGCTGGCTCTAATGGTCTGCATGAGTCAAGGGAACATGCTGCCATTTCTCTTTGCATGGAAATATTCAGGAAGTCAGAGCTGGGGTAGTTTAGACAGTGACTCCATATTTCATTTCCAGGAGTCCTGACAATGTAACGAGGAACAAAAAGGAGAAGAGGGAAGAGGGTCTTGGCGAATCTGTAAGAGAAATCTTGTAGCGCAAGTGTTTGTGGTTAACTGAGAAACACATTATGAGTCAAGCCTTTGAGAAGAGGCGAATAATTAAAGACGAATGCTATGACATAACCATTTACACACAGCAGAGATTTTTAGATTAAATCGGGCCTGACCTGCTGCTCGGCAAGTGTTATCATGGATCCTTGAGAAGTATTCGTTTATTTACTTTCTAATTTGGCCCATATGTTTTATTGAAAACACAAATTTTTGTGTTTCCCGTAGGAAATAGCCCGAGTCCAGTGCTGGTTAACAAGGCTGATGTGTTTGGGAACGAACCTCCTGGGTGTGCTTAGAAAGCCCGTGAATGACAAGTCAACTTGAAAACATCCAATCTTCAATAAGCCTGGAAGCTTTGCTCTGAGTGCTTCTACACTGAGGGGAATTCTCCCACTCCAGGGCAATTCACCCTGGAATTCCAGGGTGCTTACCAGGCGTATATTTAGATAGCTCAATAACTTATCAGTTAAGGCAATAAGGTCACCACGGCCATAAAAGGACATATTGATTCTTTCCCTTTGCAATTCTTTGACTTCCTTTTAACACACAAGCACACAAACACACAGATATGCATATATACAACAATCACATGTGTACATAAACATACTCACATGAAAACACACCTGTACATATACAAGTATATACTCTCACACATAAATTTATATACACATATATGCACTCACACATACACATGTAAGTACACTCATATATACTCACACACATGCATACACACATTCTCTCTCTCTCTCTGGGGACTCCTCTCAAATTTTGGCTGCCAGCTCTATCAGCCAATGTCAAGAAAATAGTTTTTCGAACCAGAGGCACATTATAGCCTCCTTTCTTTTGTGATTTTTATAATATAAAACATGCCAAAGAACTCCAGGAGATGGCTTCATGGTTTTTTAAACGCTATTAAATTTGAGCTGCTGGTTTTATTAGATGCAGGAAGTGGTAGGGGAGAGAAGTGAGGAGGACCGGGAGGGCTTGCACCACAGACTCTTGTTCTTTCTATTCAAGTAGAGATGCAACTGCTGACAGAAGGCAGGTTTTCTGCAGTTTGAAATCACAGGTGTCCCATGGTAGGCTCGTGGAAGGATGCTCTGCTAGAGGACCATATGCAGAGGTGCAGAGGAGAGACCATGGCAACATTCATCCATTCTTGATGGCATAGTTAAGGATAAGGGATTAAAGCCTGACAGAGCATTTTCTTCCCAGGAAAGATCAACCCACCGTGTCCTGTTCCCTTGCAGGACAGAGAATGAATGTGGTTTCTGGGACAGAGAAGAGGGAAGCAATGTGGGCAGTCTCCCAGCATAGGGCTCCAAAGTGGATGGATATCAAGAGGAATGTGTTTGGGCTCAGCAGTGAGGCAAGCACAGGTACATTAGCTAGTGTGTGTATGTGTATGTATGTGCATGCACGCGTGAATATGTGTGCCTGAGTGTGTGTGTTTGTGTGTGTACCACTCTCTCCCAAATTGAAAATATTCCCATAAATACTGTCACACTGCAAAGTTTAAAACAACTGCAAGCATCTATTGTGCCCTGCTCCTTCCTCCCCAGGTCCCCTGCTCCTTCTTCCCCATGTCTATGCCTCCCACTCTCCATTTCCCTCTCTCTCAACCTCTTTTCCATTCCTTCTCTTCCTCCTTTTTCTCTTCGTGTCTCCTCTCTCTGTCTGTGTCTGCCTCTCCCATTCTTCCTTACTTTTTCTTCTTCCTTCCCTTCCTTTCTCTTTCTTCTTTCTTTGCTTTTCTATTATTATTTTTTGAGGAATGCTCTCCATAGACAGTGCTGGACTGATCTGGACCTCTCTGTGTGGTGCAGACTGTGGACAAACAAGGCCTGGCATCTGTATTTCCTTCCTTCCTTTCTGTCCCCTACTTCTTCTCTTTGAGTCTCTCTGTAGCCTAGGCTGGTTTGGAGCTCACAATAATCCTTCTGCCTCAGCTCCCCAAGTGCTAGGATTTGGGCATGCACCATCATACCTAGATCTACCATATCTTTTTCTTACAATTGTTTCTGCCTTCATGTATGCCATATCCTGTATGCCGTTGGGCTAATGCCACCTCACCTCTGTAGGGGTACATTCATGTTCAGTTTTTATGAGAGCCCTAATCAAATTTGAGAAGTCAGCACAGTAGTAAGTTATACCACTATACTGCATGTGTCAGATAAGATGGTTCCCCCTTACAGCAATCACCACTCTCTAAGAATGGGGGTGGGTGGGAACGGTGTGTTCAGGGGCCTCCTGCTCACTTGCCTCAGTTCCTTTCTCCCTCATTTCTTTCCAGGGGTGCTTATTTGGTAAAAGGCAAGGCAGGTCTCTTCAGAAAGCCATGTCATTGTCACTCAGTCCCTACCAGGGTCCCCATGCACTCTCTTCTCTTCTAGTCCTTCCTCTTCACAAGATCTTCTGTCTAGTTCATTTGGGACTACATTTTTAAGTGCAACTATAGTTCCAGAATGGAACTGGCTTTCATCCCTCTGCCTCTGCAGCTTATGGAATGTGCAGATTGTGACCTTTCCCCCAAAGCTGTCCCAGCTCTAGGAAGGCCAATCAGTCAGTTCCCATAGTAGTTACTGCATTCATATACTAAACAGTCAAGCTAAGACAACTTTAGCTTGGGTTGTTTAGCTAACGAATTGTGTCTGTGCATCAGAATTAATGAATGAAACACAGTGTGGGATTTCACAAACATCTTTAAATGCCAGAGCCTTGCATGCCACACCAGGAAGCCAGCTTTGTGTAGCATGTTCCTGTTTTAGCACTCAGGGTCAAATGAAAAGGCAACGTTTACACCACCGTGGAGAAGGCTGCCGGGCACCTAAACCGTAGGACAACTTTGAGTTTTCCTGTCTGTTTCTAGGGTCTGATTTTAATCATTTAGTGTTTAATTTGAAAACACACTGGCATACATAAGAGACTAGAAGCATCAGAATTCTAAATGACTGAGATGGAAAACAGGCCAATCGAGGAGGCAGGCAGACAGTGCCCAAGACCCCGAGCCTTGTGGTCTGTCTTCTCTCAGAACCGTAAGTGTGGAGATGATCCTTGGTTCTCTGCAGACCCTCAGCTTCCCTTGCATTGCTGACTTGCAGAAGGATGCTGGACAGCATGGAAAGTGTGGATGCCAAGGAAGGAAAGATCCCCTCCATCAACTTTACTCTAACACTTCCTGACCCCAGAAGCCCAGGGGAGTTTTACATTTCACTCAGCTACCCATTTTATTGGCTTCAAAGATAATTTTGCTTCTCACTCATATAAACAATCTGCTTCCGTATACAACCAGGTATATTCTTCAGACAAGTGTCGATAGCTTCTACCTCCTTTTAAAACTAGTGTGGGTACGTTTATAAGTGGCTCCAGCCCTGGAACCATAAGTGGGGATTTTGTGCTATGTTTAAATGGCAAATGTATGCGTTTTCCCAGCTAGTGAGGTAAAGCTGTCCAGAATGGACTGATAGGAGTCCAGATACAGTAAGGTGGTCCAAAACTGGAATGAAGCAGAGGTGTTGTGGAAATGCCTCTTACAGGCATTACATATGTTGACCAAGCCTCCGTTGTCCAAAACTGACAAGCTAGATGTACTGAGATAAAATCATCTCTATTGTCCCTCTGTGTCGCGACCACCTCGACCAGCAAGGATGACACAACACACCGCTCTTCTTCTTGCCGTTTTATTCAGGAACCTTGTTACAGCAGTTTCTCTCTCCCCCCGTAGTCCCCACCCAGCCTAGATATAGGACCAGTCCTCCTACCAGGGTCCGCCACGTGGGTCCTTCTCATAGGTACACGACATCTCACCACAGACCATGATCAAGCATTATACCATATTAGGAGTTGTTTACCGATCCTCATCCCGCCCTCGGAGGGCGCGGACAGGACATGGGCGCCATCTTTAAGGCGCGGTCTGAAAACGGCTCAAGCGGCTCCCCACACCTATGCTCTCTAGAGCTGTGTGAGATCTGGGGACTGAAGTCTGGCCAGAAGGGTGCTTATAGTTACCCCCACTGTCGCCTTGTGTTTTCAGAACTGCTGCCTTGGTCTGGGGTATAGCACCTTGCTACAGAAACCATTTCTTTTCTGCTTCTTCATCCCAGCACTGCTTTCTGGTTTGAAGAGGTCCTTTAATTCATGATGAACTCTCCGAGGTGACCCAAGAGCCAGTCCCTAGAACACGTTGATCAAGCCCGGCTCACATTGTAATGTAGGTAGTATTTTTGCGGTCCTGTTCACCTTCTGTGGCTCTTTACGATGGAAAGGGAAGCTTATTGATTGTGTTGGTGGTTCATCCTGTGACCAAGGGACAATCAGGTTCCTGCTCCACAGAAGAAGCATGAAGGGTTATACCTGGGTCCTCACTGTTTCCCATTTTCACAACCAATAGTGAAATTAATGAAAAATTGACAGCAACTGAGAGGAAGAAGGACTAGTGTGGATTGAAGGCTTGGGTTGCTCTAGAAGGAAAGGGCAAATTAGCTGAGAATATGTGGGATGAGGAGTCAGAGGACAAAATGGCTGTAAATATCTAGTATGGCCTCACGAAGACTTACAGAAAGTAAGTAGAGAAGATGTGTGCACTTCCCCACTTGCCTAGTATGCTGTGTGGAGGATACGCTAGCTTTTTTCTCCCTTTAGCTGTCTTCTTATCTGTATAAGTATTATGGTGCTGTTGGCAAGGTCAGCGTTCTTAGTTCACTGTATTTTGGTAAGAGTCACTGTTACTAGGGATGTTGCCAACAATAGCTAATATCGTTCAGAGATGTGCACTGAACCTTTGGCTTAGAGATGGAGACATTGCCATTTGGAACTTTGTAGTATTCCATTGGGGAAGATTATCTAGATTAAGTTCACTGAGATGGGAAGACCTTTCTTACCTATGTGTGATACCATTTCATGGGCTGGGATCCTGCACTAAGCAAAAAAGAGGGAAGTAGGGGGAAGAATTGTGCCTTACTCACTTCTTCTTGATGGGGGAAGCAATGTTAGCAACAGTCTCAAGTTTATGACTTCTGTCCATGACAAACTACACCCTTAACCCAAGTGTTAAAAATGAAACCCATTCCTCCATTCCCTGTTACGTTGTTTCTTGACATGAGAAAAATAACTAAGACAGTGATTTTTGCATTTATTTCCTCAGTTTATCATGGTAAAATTTATGTAACTATTGGTATGTATTTTAGAAGTTGCCAGAAACACATCTTCACAAACAAACTCATTTGAAGGAAGTCAGCATAGATTCAAAAGCTGGGTCTTTTATTCCCAAAAGGCTATTTTCTGAAATAACGGATACTTCATGATGCTGGTGTCAGGATTAAACAGGCATGTGTGACCTGCAAGCCCAGAGTTTCTCATATCTTTCCCTCCCCTAAGAGTATTTACCATCCAGAGTTTTATCATGGCACAGTACACTTAACTACTGCTACAGATCTTAGAATGTAGTAGGAGATGACTCCTTTGTTCCCGGCCACCCACATGTGAATAATCACACAGAAACTTTATTAATTACAACACTGTTTGGCCAATTTCTTATGCATATTTCTAGCTAACTCTTACTTCCTGAATTACCCCATTTCTATTAATCTGTGAACCACCATATTGCTGTGGTCTACCGGTAAGCTTCTGACCAGTGGCTGGCTGGCATCTTTCTCCTGTGGCACCTACATGGCATCTCCTCTGACTCTACCTACTCTCTATATATATCTCTTCCAGCCTGGCTTTCTTCTGCCCTGATATAGGCTGAAGCAGCTTCTTTATTAACCAATGGTAATAAAACATATTGATAGCATACAGAGAGGAATCCCACATCATTAGAAGTTTACTTGCAATGCATTTCAACGATTTTAAGTATGAAACATAGAGGTATTCCAATGATTCATCAAGAGGCCAGGGTCATGACTCAGTTTAACCCTCAGTAACATCCAAATTACATTCATCAGGTTGTGCATTCAGCCTCACACTGTTCGTCATTAAAACGGAAACCTTACAGTTAATAAGCAATAACCTCTCATGTCTTCCTCCACTTACTGGCAACCTCCATTCTATTCCCTGTCTCTGTGCTTTTGAAAGCCCAGATTGTGGCTGACTTATTTCCTCTAGCATCATGACCTTCAGGCTCATCTCTGTTGCTTCTATTAAATACGGTTAAAAGTATACCATATCTGCCTATCCATTTGTCTGCCAGTGCATACTTGGGTTGCTTCTGTTTTAACTATGATGATTAATGATCAATAACTGGTTTGTAGAGAAAAAAGCCTTGGACCTTACCTGAACTGAACAAAAATCTCTTCCTTTGTAGAAGAATCAATAGCAATACTTCTCAAATTGACAAGGAGAGAACAAGTTATTCAGTGAGGTTAGAATTGTCCTGGAACCATAGCAGAAAGACACCACAGGAAAAGTGTCAGTCATAGGTGTTATAACAATGTCATGAAAAATCCTTAAACACTAGCAACAGAAGTCAGTAGACGTTAAAATGGTTATACTACACTAGCAATGGGTTATTGAAATGCAAGGATGGTTTGACTTAAAAACATTGATCAATATAATATAGTTCATGACAGAATAAATGAAAAAAACAATTGATCATTTCAAGTAAGTCAGAAAAAATCAAAACACTTGACAATACTTAGTACTCTTTCATGTTAAACACAATAACTGTAATTTCGTTGTATTGGTTTTATTCAACTGATCAAATAGTTAAGATCAAAATTAATAAAAAACCATGTGCCCCAAGGTGTGACAGTGCTGAATCTTTAAAGCTTCATTCTGAATGAGGACACAGAGGTTGTTGCTATTTTATTCCTATATTGAATGTCTTTTGCTATTGGAATTTTTCCTGAAATATTTATCCACATTTATTACTAAATGTTTTCTTGTGAAAATATGACTATAAATTATTTCATCAGCTATTAAGGGATGTGATTATCCCTAAATTCTTAAAGATAGAAAGTGTAACTTTTAATCTGTTCATATTTAAAAGTTGGCTCTTTCTGCATGCATCTCTGACATTTTGCCAATATCTGCAAATAATTTAACCATATTTGTAATCACCAGAATTCCCTACAGTTTATATCTTGGAACTTGGTTTGGGTGAACCCAGCTGTATTGGTTATTTGGTGAACATCTTGAACTATTTTTTAAATTGTGTTTGGGGTTCAAGAAAAACCCAAAGCGTACTTTCATATTTTACTAAGATTTTTTTCTCTTCAATTTTAAAATAATGTCTATTTTAAGAGAAATTTAATCCATATGTTACTAAATTCCTTACACTTACCTCATCAAAATTTGATTCTGTAAGAGTCATTTGATGTGTAAAAGCCTTGGGAATTACTTTATGAGAGCTAAGATGAGTGGTTTTGTTGTTTTGTTTTGTTTTTTCTTAGAAATAGAAAGTCAGATTTTCTAGATTCAGTTTGGCTCGAGTATTCTTTTTGCTGTATCATGCCTAATGAGACAAAGATCTGGATTTTCACACAAAATTTTGACTTGTCAAGGTTTCTGACTCTTGGGCATTGAAATGTGGCTCAGTTGGTGATATGTTTCCCCATCACGTACAGCCATGGGATCCAGCAGCACTGCATACACTGGCCATGCTGTCAATGCTGTAATCCCACAGGAAGATCCAGAGGTCAAGGGCATCGTGCTCAAGCCAGTCAAGACTGCATGAAACCCTACCTCAAAAAAGGAAAAAAAGATACTTGCGGTGTTGCCATTAATCCTTATTCTCATTGTCTATGTACTGTATCTCAACAGTTTTTACAAGGTTGTGCTTATGGTAAACCTATCAAACTTTTATAGATACTCAAATTTTAGTCTTCATTTAATACTTCAAATAATATTCAATATGCATATCATATTTCTCTTTTATGCTAATATCTGCTTATGTTATAAATATTAAACTTCACAGAACCAGTCCTCCTGGAAGCAGATAGCCATACTTGCATAGCCAGGAAAATATAGTAACTATTCTTTTCATGGTGCTTTGCTAACACCATTTTCTAGAGTTCTCTATGAGTCACTTGTCTCTGTTATCTACAAGATTTGTTAGCACTGAGGACATGAAGACCTCTTTCCAGGTCTCCTGAGTCAGATCTCTGCTCCAGTGGACAGTATGTTAGGCTGATGTTGAAAATACATCATCGGATACAATGAGAGTTGTAAAAACCAAAATTGCAGTTATTTGTAATGCTTTTCACCTTTATTGAAGTAAAATTGGCAAAAGTATACATTCTGGGTACATGATAGGTGATGGTTGATGTATTTATAGATTTTGAAAGTATTAACATGATCAAACTAATTTACATATCTAGATACTCAAGATCTACTCCTTTAGTGAATTTCAACTTATAATAAGTTGCTATTAATTACAACATGTATAAAACAGGTATTTTAAGAATATTAACTCTGAAAATCACAAGATGCTAAAAAATGCATTTTTGGAGATAACATTTATCAAGTGTCTACTCTATACAGGAAAATAGAAAAGTCAAATACTATTGGTGCCTGATCTAGCCTGATAATTCATATCAACCTCATACTCTTGAGGTGCACACACAAGTCAAGCCCACAGGGCACCATTATAGAGCCAGTGTCCACTGGACATCTGTAGCTTAAGACTTGCCTGGCTGTGCCTGCACTCTGGGTCTGCCTACATCCCTAGTGAAACAGCTTCATCGCTCCTCAGAGATGGGAGTGGTTGAGAAAAGGAAAAGGAGAGACACAAACAATGGGGAAAAGGGTGGAATTGACCCTGAGAAGCTGGGAAGGAACAATTGGTGCTCTCGGCAAAATCTCAACATTAAATTCTTCCGTGCTGTCCCCCTCCTCCCACTTTAAATATATCCCCACGTTTTCAGTGCCTTTTGACAGCCCTCATCCATCCTGCTCCCCTTAGAGGTCCAGCGCCCCGTCCTCCATGGTGTCCTGCAGTACGTCTCATCTCCTCAACTGCCAACGACACTAAACTCATGTGGGCATCTTTCCCAGGGTCCAGTGCTCCAACTCCACGGCTGCATCTCTCCTCTCTTATCGTATCTAGCCTTGCTTCTTTTTTTGCATCAGTTTACTATGTTCTCTGGAAGAGATATGAATAAGTTAATTTAATTAAAGTTCAAGGAAATATATTGCTGTTCCCACTCCCACTCTCTCTGTGCTGTGACTAACACAGAGATCATGACCAGGCTCAGAAAGAAATAACTTAGTCTAAACACGTTGATAATTTCCTTGTAATGTTCCAAAAGGTTTCTCTGGTCCACATAATAAAGTATGTAATATGTATACACTATATAGTTATAGTATACATAAGTATATACTATTTTAATGTATAGGAGTCAAAGTGTCATTGATAGATATATTTATTTTTATTTAGCAATCAAAACTAAGTACTGCTGAATGTATTTTACCTATTTAAACAGTTCCATCTTTAACTGAGGGTGAGATGAAGTTTAGGAAAGAAACATGTAATTCATAGTCAAAAAATCAGCCACCAGGAAATGCCAGCCATATGTATATTCAAGCTCTTATTATAGGTGTCTGAACCCTGGTGGTATAACAGTGGAGCATCTCTTTAACCATGAGTCAAATTAAATTTACATAAGCTTTTTATCTCATTTAAATTGTATCTTAGGAGTCTATATCCAAACACCGTGCTAGGCTCTGAATGAAAACTGATAGATTAAAACAGGCATGGTGTCTGTCTTTAAGGGGATTTATCACACAGTAGGAAAAGCAAACTCATATTTAAATGATACCAAAGGAGGAGATCAGTGTGGAGATGGGGACAATACTGCTGATACACTGATAAACTTGGAATATGCCTGAGTTCTAGTCTAAACTAGTGATGCTGGGAAAATCAGGGTCCCCAAAGACTTTAACAATGAACTCAAACAAGAACATGGCAACAGTTTTACAAAATTTCAAAAGATAAATTCCAGGGTAGACAAACTGTAAATATCAGCTTAGAGAAAGAAAGGAAAAAGACCAAATGAGCTAAGCCTGCATGGAGGTTAGTCATGTGATAGACACGCACCCCCCCACACACTGTAAGGAAGAGAGATTTAGAGGGAGAAGGGAGGAAAGAAGCCTAATGTACCAGAGAGAGCACACTTAAACTCTGAACAGAATCTAGAAGAGAGAAGAAGGCCTGACTCGGAAAGGTAGGCAGACACAAATAACCTCATGGCAGAGAGGAAGCAATTGCACCAGGAAGCTGGAATTCTGGGAAGAAAAGGTACATCATTTCATTAAAGGGATAATTACGCTTCAATCTCTTGAGTAAGGCTTAGGGTAAGTACACCTCATTAAGGGGCGGTCTATTGGCCAGGTGGTTGGTTGGTCCAACTGAGTTGACTCTTTGATGATGAGACAGTGGTATGTATCTGCCCAAAGGGAGATTCCATTCTTTTTGCTAGGAGCCAAGGGCTTTCTTTCATGGGCCTTCATGGCCACTGTAACCCTCTGCTTTGGAAGAGCCAACTGAGGGTCGGTTTGTGGTTTACAGATTGGAGGATTAAACATAGGCCCATCAATGCCCACAACCTACCACCAATCAGACTATATTGCTCCCTCTTATACTTTTAAAAGCTCAAGGAAATAGGTTCATCTTCCTCCTTCTGTCTTCCATTCTTATTCACAGATGAAGACTATGATTAAGCACAAAGTGCTTACTGTGTCCAAGCCCAAAGAAGAAGAAGAAAACTCAGTGCAGGCAACAAATGAAGGAGAGCCCTCAGCATTAGTTTAACCCGGATAAAACTACAGGGCCATAATATACAGCTCGTCAGCCAGATCAAAGGAATCCAAAATAACTACAGGAATGCATGGTGTCCCTCACGTATCAGTTACTTATGTTGTAATAAAATACCACGACCAAGGAATTATAGAAGGAAGAGTTTGTTTTGGTGTTCAGTGCCGTCAGGAGAGTCTGTAAGGATGGTGGGGGCATGGCAGCAGCTCTAAATGACAGGAATCGGAGTGATTCCATCTTCAGCAACAAATACCATGCAGGATGAGAGAACAGGATTAGGGGAGGATATAAACTCTCAAAACCCATCCTACACCTAAGCTCTATGTCCTAAAGGCTCCCTAGCTTTCCCAAACAGCACCATCAACTGGGGGTTAAGCCTTCACATACATGAGCCCTTGGGGAACATTTTCATTCAAACCTCGCTATCTCACTGTGTCCAGTGCTGCATCCACTCCTTTCCCTGAATCAGCACATTTGCAGTTCAAGTATCCTTGGACACGAAGACCACTCTTTCTCTTAACAAGGAAATAGAGGCCACTATTAAAGACTGTTCCTAGGGAACATAGACAATAGGTGGTTGAACTGAGAGGTTAGCTTATCCTCTTCTGACACAAAACCTAATTCTTTAGCTACCTTCCTCTATTGCCTTTTTTCTGATAAGGGCAAAGGATATACTTACAGAAATATGAAGAGCATGAAAATGAGTTTCAATTCACATCTTTTTCTTCCATTGAATTTTTGACATTGCTTCTCCTTTCTCCACTCTGTACTTCATAAAATGGCTTTTACATTCAGTCAGTTAGTTGGCCTGAGTCACAAAAATGTGCTCTCAAGTCCAGGCTTGGGCAAAGTAAAACAAGGAAGGTTCTAACCCTTTTTGCCTAGGGTCAGATCTGAGTTTAGCCCCAGAGTTATCATTTACTGGTGGAATGGAATCTTGTCAAACTAGAATCCTAAGAGCATTCTAGTTTGTTACTCATCGACCTTATATCACAGACCTTGGTATCTTGATCTGCTTTTTCATGCTTCCAGGGTGTTTGAGTTTATGGTATATCTTGAAAGGTATATATGCCTGCAGTATGTCTTGAAAGCCAGATAAGCTGTTCAAATCAACAGGCCTCCACATGGGTTCTTCTGAGTGAAGGCATACAGATTCTTGGGAGGCCCTGGGGCCCTTGCTCAGGAGCAGAACAGTTGTGTGTGAGAAAACATGAGAATGAAGCTATTCAGTTTATTAGTCAGAGCGCCTTTAAATACACATGCTCTGAATGGATCTTTTAAACAATATAGTGAAGAATGTTAAAATCTGGCTAACAGATGAGGAAGCAGATTCCATTCCACCAGTAAATGATAACTCTGGGGCTAAACTCAGATCTGACCCTAGGCAAAAAGGGTTTGATGCTTTATTTCTTTTTTTCCTTCCCTCCACACACTCAAAGAATATATTATATAACTAACTCTTATTATTACTTTATAAAAATGGGCTATTTAGCTGGCTCACTGTTAGCAAGACTTATGAAGGAGATAAAAGTCTAAGGGCATTTATTCTAGTCAAATTATTATTTGGATTTAAAGAGGGTTGCTTCAAATCACTTTTCAGCATGATAAGAAATAAGCAAACATATCTCAGTTATGATAAACTCTAATTTATGATATGGCTCTAATGTTTCAAAATGGACATTTTAATCAAGCATATCAGAAGTTATGGGTCTATGTATATACTGCTCTTATATTCTTACCTCTGCCCTTATTCCATGGACCCTGTATGCTGACCTGGTAATACCAGCTCCTAGCTGTAGTTAAAAATTAAACACACTCATCAAATTTCAGTACTTCAATAAAATAGAAGTCTTGTTATTTTTCATTCATGTAAAGTCCAATATAAGGGTTTTTTTTTTTTGATGAAGTGAAGTGGGTGACGGGAATTAGATCCCTTAGTCTCCTGTTCCACCTGTTCCATGTTCTTTAAGACACAGCTAAAGTTAGCACTGAACAGAGAGGAACAAAAGGACCTTTGTGTGGGAGGCTCTCACAGGCCATATCTAGCAGAGGTCTAATACACCAGAGCTCACTTACATTTAAGGCAGCTGGGAAATGCAGTCAACTGCATGCCCAGAGGATAAAGAAACAGACCTGGTAATCATCTTCTACCACATATTTTCATTGATTTAAGATCTACCTGGAATTGTCCTTTTAAGATTAGTTTTTAAGCTAATCTATGATCCCATAAGAACTATGTATCCTCTCACTGCTTTTAAGGGATATGTGGCCAAATTGCATTTCTACCTCACTAACTAATATATTCATTGAGCTTAGATATTCTATATCAATAATAGAGAAATGAGGCACTGGAGATTTATTAGTTGATTGGCAGACTAGTTAGTTTTTTAGTTGCTGGCTCTAAAAACAATGGATACAAAAGACAATGGAGGTTGCTCTGCATCGGTTCCCCTGAGACTTTGTAGAGATAATAATATAAAGTCAATCCAAGCTCAACAGGCTGAGTTCTGAGAGAGAACCTCTGCTTTAGTTCAAATATAGAAAGAGAAAAATCTCATGTGCAAGTTTGAAAGTAGTCAAACAGAAAGAATTATCTCTTACTCAGATATTTTATTTTATTATGCTCTCCAGCTAATTGGATGGGGACCCCAGGTTTAAATGTAGAACCTCTCCTATAGGCTCATGTGTTTGAGTTACTTGGTCTCAAAATGGTGGCACAGTTCTGGGGAAGCTGTGGAGGTTTTAAAAGGTGAGTTCTTGCTGAAAGAAGGAGGACACTCAGGGTTGAGCCTTTGGGGGTTACGCCCACCCCTTTCCAGTCCAAGACCCTGCTTCTGACTGTCCACAAGTAAAGAGTTGCTACCTCAGGCTCCTGCCACAGGGACTGAATTGATCCTGCTGCCATGGCTTCCCTGCCACAGTGACCTAAAACCCGGGAACCAAGTTAAAACCCACCTCCCTTGAGTTGTTTCTGTCAGATATTTCATAGAGATGAGCAAAGCAGCAAAGGCTCCACTTTTGTAGTGGAGGGAGTCTGGGCCCTCCTTCTACCAGGTCAGAGGTCAGTTCAGCTACAATACCCACACAGACATCTGCCCCCTCCTTGATGTGGGATCCCCTTTGTATGCTGTGATTACCATTAATGAATAAAGAAACTGCTTTGGAACTAGAGCAGGGCAGAACTTAGCTAGGTGGGGAAAACTAAACCGAATGCTGGGAGGAAGAACGCCTTGGAGTCAGAGAGAAGCCATGGAGCCACTGCCAGAGACAGACATGCTGAACCCTTGTCGGTAGGCCACGAGCCTTGTGGTAAAATATAAAATAATGGAGATGGGTTAATTCTAGATGTAAGAGCTAGCTAGCAATACACTTAAGTAATTGACCAAGCAGTGATTTAATTAATACAATTTCTGTGTGGTTATTTTGGGAGTCTGGGCACCTAGGAAACGAACAAGCGGCCTCCTTAAAACACCTCTTTCTACCAGTTCAAATGTCATTTCAGCTACAACACCCTCACAGACATGCCCAGAACCACATTTTTCTAAATAACTGGATGCTAATGGCTGAGTCAAGTTGATCCATAAAATTAATCTTCATACCCTCTGACAACTTTGGGCTACTTATGGAATTTATACTATTTTTAACATTAAAACTCCCCAAATTCTGATGTATCTGCTAAAGGTAAGTTCCATGAGGATTTTCAAATGTCTTTTGAATTTGGATACCTCAAGGTGCACATGGGTGAAATGCTTATCTGTGGGTATATAATAGACGTCTGCGTGACATCTGTGAATTGTTGTCATTGTGAAAGAGCGAGGCAGCACTAGTAATAGCTATGATTTTACCAGTGTCCAGTGTTACCCTGATTGTTGTGAAAGGAGACGTCAAAATAACTACGTAGGTCCTAAACTGATGTATACCACTGAACTGTACAGAACCACACGGCAAAAAGTTACTTTCCAGTGCTGTATTTGGAAATGGGAAGGCAGGATTTTAACAATCTTGGGTAAGATCATAAGATATTATGTAAGCATAGGGAAGTTATTGTGACATGGGTAGTAGTGGTAGCAATTCTGCTGGTGGCATCGGAGGTTAGAGCTTGTTATTGTAAAGAACATATATTGAGGGCCTGCAGAGATGGCTTAGAGATTAAGAGCATAGCCTGCTCTTCTAGAGGACCCAGGTTTGATTCCAAGCACAAATATGATGGTTTACAAAACTGTGTAACTGCAGTTTGAGGGGATCCAAACTGTCTTCTTGCCTCCCCAGGCATAAGACATTCTACTGGTGCACAGACATGCATGGAGACCAAACAACCACACACATAAAATAAAATTAAAATACTTAAAAACATATCTTCAAGCAGCAAGGCACTGAAAAGTTATTTTCATTATTGATAACATCATCAAATATGTGAGTGGTCTCCCCGGGAAGGACCCTTGCCAAGAAAAACATTTCACTTGGATGTGTAACCTCTGGTGTGTCACCAAAAGCAGAATGATTTCATCAATCATCACGGCACCAACTTAACGAGTGACTGTTTGGTTAGTCAGAGCAGTGCACTAGGTGCTATGTGGGTAGGATTCAGAAAAGCCATAAGATACTACCCAGACCTTTAGCAAATTAGCAGTGTACACTAGGAAACAAGAGTCCACAAATAGAAAGTCATAGAGGACTACAAGGATATAAATTAGGTAATGAATATAAGTGAGGCAGACACCCAAAGGGCTATCACCCCCCAGTGGCAGCTGTAATGGACCAGACCCTGGATTGCCACCGAGGCACCAAGCACAACAGTGAGGAACCAAATCACCTCAGCAGATCTGTAATGGAAAAAAGGACAGTCTGACAAAGTCACCACGCACCGGGCCAGTCAGAAGCTCAAAGAACAAAATCTTTATTTATTTATGTGTTTATTTATTTGAGTCAAAGTAGAGTGTTAGCTAACGTGGTAATGTCAGCTTCAGAAATCCCGATATTGTTCCTGAAAGACAAACCTGCTGAAAATATAAGAACTTGTGCTGGTGCAAAATTGACCAGGATCACCGGATGTTACTCCCAAGAGATGCCAGTGAAGGCATCTTTTAAAGTGTTAATTTAGGGAAGCACATCTGAATGAGGGAGGGGTCAGCTAATATAGTTTTAAGAAATCTGAGCTGAAATAAATGCCAAAGGAATGAGAAGGACTAGGGACACGGGACACACCTGCATTTAGATTTATTTCATCGTTACAGAAAGTCCAAAGGAATTGTCTTTACCCATGACCCCTTGCCATTCCTGTAGCAACTGAGAACTTCTGTCACCAGCTCTCCCCTACTCTCTATGCTTCTGCTTATTTCCATCTTGCATCTTCTAACCCAAAACAAATATGGATTATTGTAAAGTCCTCAATTAAAAGTTGACTAGCCGCTAGCCACTTTATGCAAGAGGTGCAAAAGAAAGCGTCATTAAAGATGACCAACAATAGTGTCTGCAGAAGAGAGAGAACATGAGGCCTTTGTCTTCTGTGTCTGGATTTCCTCACCCAGAATCATGCCCATTTTTTCAGCTTCATGTAATTCCTAGCAAATTTCTTAATTTTACCTTACTTCACAGATGAATATTCTCCCATTGTGTATATGGACCAGATTTTCATTACCCATTCATCAGCTGGTGGACATCTGGGCTGTTTCTGTTTCCTGATTTTTGTGAATGGAGCAGCAATGAACATGGGGTGGTAGAAGAATCTCTGGAGTAAGATACAGGGTCTTTTGGACATATGTCTGAGCAGTATCACTGGGTCATACGGTAGTTTTCCGAGAAGACTGTATGGTGATTTTCATAGTGACTTCATCAGTTTGTACTCCTACCAACAATTAATAAATGTTCCCCCTTCCTCACACCCATACCATCTTTTTTTTTTTTTAGCCATTATTACTGGAGTAGAATGATATGTCAAAATAATTTCAATTTTGAGGGTTTTGGCTTTTAAGTCAATGAAAACCAAACTACAATCAGTGGAAAC
Source organism: Ondatra zibethicus (assembly GCA_004026605.1). NCBI lineage: Eukaryota > Metazoa > Chordata > Mammalia > Rodentia > Cricetidae > Ondatra > Ondatra zibethicus. The sequence goes on from PVIU01006350.1 coordinate 88,019, forward strand.
ACTCAGGTTACTTATAGAACAAGGGATGGTAGGTAGAGTAATAGATTTCCCTAGGAAAGGGAAATAGAATAGATATGTATGGATAGATTGGAGAAGAAACTGGAATGAGAGGTTCAAGTGGAGGGACAGGGGAAAAAGAAGGATGAAGGAAGAAATACACAGAGGGACAACTAAAATTAAGGGTCATTTGAGGGGGAGTATAGAAGCCTAATGTAGTAGAAGAATCCTAAAATACATACATATATGAAAGCAACGTAAATGAAATCACCAAATAATGGTAGAGACCCATACTCAACCGGCCATCTGTTGTCACCAAATGAAACTTTCAGTACCACGATTGGGTTACATTTAATTGAGTTGAGGGCCAAAGGTGTCTCATGGTAACCCCTAAACATCCCAGGCTGTTGCCAAGATTATAGATTTCTCATCACAAACTGATGGAAAGGCCCACTTGCTGAAGAAAACATCTGTGTAACCCATTGAGTATGGAGAAGTCGAGCTGGTATCTACATAGATCTTTCACCCCTGCATTTTAGCATCGTGGGTACTGGAAGGTATCTTCATGCTATCAAAAGACAAGTGTAAACACCAACCCTTTGATCTACAATGGTGCAGAAGAGCTAGTGTGATGGCGGCACAGATCTTGTGGGAGTAATCAACCAGTATCTGATCTGATGGAAGGCCCACTCCAGGAGATGAAACCCATACCTGACACTGTTTAGGTGACAAGGAACCTGAGACTAGATAGCCCAGAGACCTAGGGTACAATGAAATATTATTGATCTAAACAACAAACAAGCAAACAAAACCACAAAAACCTCAAGAACGTAGTGATAAAGTGACTCCAAATGACATTCTGCTACACTCATAGACCAGTGTCTTGCTCAGCCATCATCAGAGAAGCTTCCTCCCAGCATGTGGAACAAATACAGAGACCAACAGCCAGGTATTTTGTAAGAGTGAGTGAGAGACTCGAAAGACTCAGCCTGAAATGGGGTGTCTTTGCCAAGTCCTTCCCTCCAGGGTTAGGAAAGCCCATGGAAGAGGAGTTGGAAAGAGTGTAAGAGCCAGACAGAATGGAAGACACCAAGCAAACAAGGTTCTCTAAATTAGCATGATTAATGCACATGTGAACTCACAGAGAATGAGGCAGCATGCACAGGGCTGCATCAGTTGGGGGCCTAGAGTTGAAAGGAGAAGTGGACATGAACCCCCATCCATAACCCAAAATCAATATCCATTCGATAATCTCTTGAAAATGAAAATTTAGTTTCCTCCATGGAGTCTTACCATGGAAATACACTACTCTGAAGGGCAGCTGCACACCCAAGAGTAGATGCCAGCAGAAAATGAATTCAATGGTACCTTTGAAGGTCCCTCGCGCCATAATGTCATGTCAGGGCTCTTTCTACATTTCTTAAAAAATTATCTTATTATTTTTGTATTTTTATTCATACATTATTTCTATCTTTTTATTCTGCAGGTCTTTTGTGTGTGTATATATATATTAGCTTTCTGCTAGTGTTTTTATAGAACTCTTGAGTGTGTGAATGTGTGGGTATCTGTTGTTTATGCATTCTCTTGGGATTTTTTTTCTTCTGTTTGTTTGTTTTGGCCAATTCCAATGTGTTAGCTTTTGTTTCATCATATGTATTATCTTAATTATATTCTATCCCATAGAAATCTGTTTGCTTTCTAATAAGAGACAGAAAGGGAGTGGATCTGATGGGAGAGGAAGTGGGGAAGAACTAGGAGGAGCAGAAGGCAGGAAACCACAATCAGAATATATTGTGTGAGAAAAAAATCTATTTTCAATGAAAGGGAAACAGGGATGATCTGTTAACAACAACAACAAAAATACTGAAGAATTTTTGATGCATATAATTTTGCAGCTTTTTTTGAGATTGATATGCAGTGATAACAGACATTCATCCACACGTGAGAAGTCATTAGGCTGCCTGCCTCTTTGCATATCCCTGGACCAAGTCAAAAAATAAACGCATGTGACAGTATGTTCGATTTAATTTCTGGAGGAAGATTTATGGATTCATATATGAAAAGAAGCAGCATGCTCCAAGGGGAACCAAATCACTTGGTGTCTTTGCTTATGTTCCATCATTTGAACCTGCTGATAGTCTAACACAGATTTCTTTCTATGTAATTCTAATTTCGGAACATCTGGGAAGTTTGAAGACATAGTTATGCTTCTATATGTTTTTATATAGACTGGATCCTCAGCATTCCCAACCATAATTATAAATTTTTGAACCAATTTTTTTTGCACTGATATGACACACTGGGGAAGAGGTTATATTAATCATTACTGTATCCCTGATGTTTTGAGTAATATCACGATCAGTATTAATGTAATTGATACTGCGGGATGTTATTGCTGAAGAGTTAATAATATGAGATATTCTTTGAAAAACAAACCATTTGTATATACACCAGCAAGTTTTTTATTTATTATTTTTAATTATTACTTATGTTTTTGAGACATGGTTTCTTTCTGTATAACAGTTCTCCTGTCCTGGAACTCACTTTGTAGACCAGGCTGGCCTCAAACTCACTGAGATTTGCCTGACTCTGCCTCCCGAGTGCTGGGATTAAAGGCATGCACTACAACCGTCTGGCTGAAAAGAAATAATTATTCAAATATAATTTCCATGACTATCTCATTAAGCCTTCTAAAAATAAGAAAATTTTATTATAAAGAATTTCACAGACCCATAATAACCCTTTCTTCATTTTTGTTTGATTGATTAACTAATAACTTGGTGGTGGGCATTGACTCTTCCAGGCCTTGAATGTGCTGTGTCTGTTGTTTACTAGGCTGCATCACCAACCTTACTTTTCCTTCTTTTATAAATCTCTTTTCTCCTTGCCCATGTAGCTCATGTAAAAATTAAAGAAAACTAAATGGTTTGAGGAGGGGTGCTTCTTGCTAAAAACCATTGTATTTGTGGGGTAATTGCCATACTTAATATTGATTGCCAGTTTGACGAGATCCAGAATACCCAGGAGATAGGCCTCTGAGCATCCCTGTGAGGGGTCGTCTAGATTACATCAGCTGAAGTGGGAAGAGCCACCCTGAATATGGGCTGCATTATCTCATAGGCTGGGGTCCTGGGTTTCAGAAATGATGGAAGTCAGCTAAACATGAATGTAGCACGCCGCGTCCTGACTGCAGAAGCAGTGTGACCGGTCATGTGAGACTCCTGGGCCCAAGACATCCCTACCATCATGGACCACTGAACTGTGAAGTAGAACCAGCCCTTTCTTCACCCAGTTCCCCCAACTACCAGATATATTTGTTGTAACAAAATACTTCAACCTTCATATACACGCCTCAAAAGATAATAATTCATGGTAGCTTTTTTTATTGTATTTAGCTATAATCAAGAAAAGTGGATTTTTAAAAATCAGCTTCCAGGAAGCTAAAATTTCAGAAAAAGTAGTGGCCTTTTTTTTTTCTCTTGGCTCCGCACGGAACCACTGATATGTTTTGCACCTGTGGCCCTAGTCTCTGTGTTTGCCCATCTAGGGCAGTTCAAGACACAGTGACACTGCAGTGGGAAGGAGACCAGCCACACAGTCAGACATTCCTGGATGGGAACTGTGGCCACTGCACTGGTTAAGTCATGAGTTCCTGGACGCAGCCCTTAGCTTTCTGATTCCAGCTTTCCCGGTCTCTCCAATGGAGGTGACACATGATCATACCATGGCCTATACGGGCCTCTAAAAGTCCTAGTATGCATATTGTCACCTTGCCACACCTGAATGTCTTCCAAAATTACACCAGTCTCTTTGAGCCAGTTCATTCTCATTCTATGACTTATTATTGTCTATGTTACATGTGAATGTTTTGTCTACATGTATGTATGTGCGCCCCCAGAGTAGCTGGTGCCTGTGGAGGCCAGAAGATCACGTTAGATCCTCTAGGACAAGTTGTAAATCACCATGTGGGTGTTGCAAACTGAACTTGGGTCCTCAGCAAGCACAGCAAGTATTCCTAACTGCTGAGCCTGTGCTCCCGCCCCCTTACACAGTGCCTTTGATTGACAGATGGTATGCATCTTTTATGGGATGCAGTGTTATGCTTCTGTACATTTGTACATTTTGTAGAGATTGGAACAGGGTATCTAGGCTATCCATCATCTCAAACATTTATCATTTCTTTGTGATGAGAACATGCAAAATCTGCTTTTCTAACTATTCGAAATTGTGTAACATTGTTTAAACTTCTTTGGTGGTTTCCAAAACCAAAGGCATGTGATAATGCACAATGCATATTACTAAGGTGTAATAACTCATACTAGTGTTTGCTCATCCTGGTAGGTTGAGACTCAGATAACCTCCAACTGGCTATCTGTTGAAACACTTTATACTTTTAAAAGGGTGAATCCAGAGTGCATTGAGTAATGCATAATAAAATTAGTTTTAGAGGAAAGGACCCAAATTTAAAAGAGACAGAGGAGAAAAAAGAGGGTCAGATAAGCAGAGTAAAATAATCTCCAATGACTTCATTGTGAAGTAATGACTTTCACCAAATAACTGCATTGTAGTTTTATCTTTCCAACCAAGGTTGTGTTAATGCTCTAAAATTAAGTCTCTTGTGAAAGTTATCTGGAATTTCTCAGCAAGTTTTTAAAGGGGTTTTATTTTTTCACTGGAGGTCATGCCTCAAGAATTTGTAGGAATTCCGCCTGGAAAGTCATAATCGGTGGAAACTGGCAGTCAAAGCTAATTTATATTACTCTTCCAGATAAAAATTCCTTCCGTCTTAGACCTGCATTTCAAAAAAAGATTATTATCACTCTGGAAAGAATACATCAGTTTAGAAGAAAGTGACCTCAAGGACGCATTTCCTGCCCCTGTGCAGGGCCTGAGCTGCTGCTCCTTAAGCACCCTCTAAAATCCTCTCTTGAAAGGTTTTGTGAATCCTCAAAGGATGAGGATGTCAGAAAAATGTTCTCAAAATGATGCTCCCTAGTTTGCCTGCCTTGGGAGTTCATCCTGGGTAGTAGGATAGAGGAAGACAGGAAGTGAAAATGAGGAGGGGAGAGACCTAGGAAGGGGGAGAAATTTTTCATATAGCAATACGTTTTAATTCTCTTAGTAGCTAGAGGGCTTAGTTGTTCCCGTTAGCTGTGGCCGTGTGTTCAAATGCATGACACATGCATGAGCAAGATGCTTCATGGAGCAGTTTGGCTATTTTTAGTGACAGGCATGAATTTAAACCTACATTTCTTCTTTATCTATCCCTGCTCCATCTGTCGGTTATTTTAGTTATCCAACTCCTAATGTCCCCAACTATAAAATGGCTCTCATTGAGTGGTTAGACGCATCTGTCACGATACTATGTACATTCTTTGGTTCTGCATCTTGTTAGCACTAAATAAGAGTTTATTATAAAGCTCATGAGCAAATAAATATGAGTTTCTTCTACATTCTCCCCCTCTCCATGAGGATTTCAGAAATGTCATTGCAGTGTGTTGGCCTCTTCAATAACTCATTAATGAAAAGCACAGGGTTCCTTTGATGACTCTGAAAACTGAAACCTCCAAACAATATTCAGTCAATACCCACCGAAAATCCACAACTGCCCTTTGCCAAGCAAGGCACTGTTTGTCTGAGTGAGCCACCCCAGAGCCCTTCTCACATTTCAAGATGAAGATGTAATTCCTAAGGGTCTGAGATGGGATTCCAGTCTGAGACACCTACCAAACACAATCATGGTGTTAAAAATGGTCCAGCTTCCCTATCATCAGAGACACTTGTTGGGTCACATGCAGTGAACTCTGAATGCTACAGAGCAAAACTGACCATTATCCTCATTGAAATCAACTACCTTCATTGAACTATCTCAGCAATTGAGCTGAAATTTGCAAGAATCATAAATATAATTTCTACAGTTCCACACAACATCTCCTTGGGACAAGGCCACTGTGAGTCCTGTGTGGTTTTTCAGTGGGTAGATAATTATTTAACAGTAGAGACAGAAGACAGATTCGTTTCCAATTGTGAGCTCACTCCTAAAGTCACAAATGAAAGCTAAAAAAGAAACAGAATCCAAAGTAAACATTATTTTGGACTACAAAATATTTCTCTGAGGGTGCCCAGGTTCAGAAGAAGGAATTCTACATCAAACAAGGAGAAACCTAGCTCACTTTCCCAAGATAGTAGTGGCCATTTCTAGGCTGTTCACCTCATTGATCTATTCCTCAATCTCAAATACATTATTCAACAATCCTGGTTTATGAACCACATGCCCAAGTCTTTCAGACTTGGACTTTGGTTGCTGGAGAGGGGTGAAGAGCCGTTATAAACTATCTGTGGGAACAGTCACTAACGTGGTTGGCCAGAACATTACCATGAGAGAGCCAAAAAGTTTCACTTGTTGTAACCTATGATGTTTTAGTAAATATTAACTAATGTTGGAAATATGCATGGATTTACTTCTCTAGGCTGGTTGAGCCTTTTAAATCATAATTTTTTTAAAACAAAAAAAATTTAAGAAAGACCTTTAAAGGGTGACTCATAGAAAAAGGGTGTTTGGTTAGCATCTCTCCTCCTGCTACCCGTCTTCACATGGCTGTTTTTCTTCCAAGAGCCTGTCCCTTTCATATATATGCTTGGGTAACAGCTAACTCCATGTGCAGGCGTCTCCAAGGTCCCCTGTGCCTCTCTGGACAAAATCCCAAGCGAACAAACCACTGTGCAGGGGGGACCTCACCTTCCCTTCTTTGTGCCCCACTCATGACAACAAGCTGTGTGCCTGGCTACGTTAGTATAGACATTTTAACCATTTACCGAGGTGCACAACTTCTAGAGACCCTCTGAGAATAAGAGCTGGGACAGGACCCCGAAACCTGAATGACCTCCTGGAGTTTTAGAAGTTAATACTTCATTAAGATTATTTGCTCACATATTTCAGGAAAGTGAGGTGCTACTTTCATGACATCTTGTGACTAGAAAACTGCTTTGGACTTTAGAAAACCCTTGCCATATATGTATTAAGTTATCATTATAATTTATATTGTATAATGCCAGCTGGGAAAATAAAGGGAAAGATAATCTAATAAAGAGAAAGTCAAGGTATTACCAGAAATGTGTAACATAGATGTCATTCACTGGGAAAGATGGCATCAGATGAGAGCTGCAAGGTTGGGAGATACAGAAAAGGCTCTGGCAGGTGATGCTCCAAAGACCTTTCAAGTGACACAATAAAAATTTTGTGTTAGATTCTGTAGGCTGAGGTGTGTCATACATGTGTGGACAAATGGTAGTGTTGGCTGTGGCACATGAGATAATGGGACATGTAGCAGAATAATGCAGAAATCTAGTATAAATGCTCTGACAGTCTTGGGCTTTGAATTAAGACACTGAAGAAAAGTTGAAGAAAAGATGGGGTGTTCTCAGAAGAGTGAAAGTTAGCATGGTGTCGTGACATGTCTTTGGTATTTTCTGTTTCCTCTGTTCTTGAGAAATAAGCTGCAGGGGCACAGACGGGGCAAGAACCTTCCTGGGAATCACATAGAACCTGGTGAGATGGCCAGTGCAAGCTCACAGGGTATGTAGCGGGTGCTGTAGTTTGCTGAGGAAGACTATGGAAAGCATGCAGACGAACAATACAGACATCTCCATAGACAGCCATTGGAAAAATAAGCTGCTTCATGTATGCTTTATGCTAGGTGTTGGCCCGGAACCCGGGAAGGCTCTACAAGCTCCAGAACTTCTAGAAGGAAGACTCTGTGTAGAGCATTTTGCAATCCACTTTTTCTTCTTCACAGAAGATCTCTCTTTCCTAAAGACACTGATTCTAAGAGCACTTTCCTCTAACCCAGTTTCGCAGGAATCTCCATCAATGTCTGTGCTAGGCACCAGATCTAGGAGTGTTAGTCGTGAGAAAATGTCATCACAAAGGATTGGAATAAAACAGGAAGGGGAGTAGGTTTTGAGAGACAGTAATTCAGTGCTCCAATCTCTGGAATAATAGCCAGAAAAAGAAGTGTCTAGATAAGCCCTTCTGATCAAAACAGGAGCATCAAAAGTAATGGAGTGTCATGGTCATGGTGCTTCTTGGATGCCAGAGTCAAGAGGGTACATTAAGAACAAAAATTTAAGATATTCATCAGTCTGACTATAGGGCAAGGCCAGTTTGGGCATCTTCTCCTCTATTGCTTAGGGTCTTAGGCAGGATCATCCTTGTGGATTTCTGGGAATTTCTCTAGTGCCAGGTTTTTGCTAGCCCCACAATGGCTCTGTTAAGCAAAATATCTCTTTCCTTGCTCTCATCTCTGTCTTTCCTCCATCTCAACTATCCCGTTCCCTCAAGTTCTCCTCCCCTTTCCCTTTTTTTCCCTCCTCTTCCCTCTTCTGCCCTCCCTTCTTCCTCCACCCTGTGCTCCCAATTTTGTCAGGTAATCTTGTCTATTTGCCCTTTCCAGGTGGATCCATGTATGTTTTTCTTAGGGTTCACCTTGTTACTTAGCTTCTCTAGGATCATAAACTATAGGCTCAACATAGAACCTTCATCCAGCAAATGGTGGAAACAGAGGCAGAGACCAGCAGTGGAGCACTGGCCTGAGCTCCCGAAGTCCACTGAAGAGTGGGAGGAGTGAGAATATCAGCAAAGAGGTCAAGACCATGATGGGTTCACCCACATAAACAGTTTGCCTGAGCTAATAGGAGCTCACCAAAACCAGCCAGACAGGGAAGGAACCAACATAGGACCAAGCTAGTCCCGCTGAATGTGGGTGACAGTTGTATGACTGGGGCAGACTGCAGGGCCACTGGCAGTGGCACCAGGATTTAACCCTACTTCTTGTGCTGGCTTTTTGGGAACCCATTCTCTTTGGGTTCTGGATAGAGTAGAGAGGGCCTTGGACCTTCCCCAGAGCAATGTGCCTTACCCTCTCTGAGGAGTGGATGCGAGGGCAGGGGGCAGGGGGCGGGGGGGTAAGTGGAGGGAATGTGGGAATGGGAGGAGGGAAGGGAGTGGGAACTGGGACTGATGTGTAAAATTAAAAAAGATAGCTTGTTTTCTTTTTTAAAAAAAGAAAAGAGATCTTTTAAAAAAGAACATAAATTGACATGATATAAACAGTAATTTAGGAAAAATCAGGCATCTGTGAATAGAATGGAAGAGAAGATGGGGCATTTTTGTATTTTAAAAAAATTCAAGGATTTTGACTAATTGAGGGAGGCCAAGAAAAAAGTACCAGTATAGAGGCTTGACAACTTTGATAAAGGCAGATGTCCTAGAGACAAAGATGTTAAGGGCCTGGCTTCCCAGTGTCTGATTATTGCAGATAAAAGAGGGATATATGTGGCTGGGTTCAAGGCCATATCCCTTCTATCACATGACTCAAGACTGTCATCCTTCATGGCAAGATACCTGAGCAATCTTTTCTCATAAATTCTCCACTTCAGTGATCTTCTGAAAGACAGAATGAGAAAATAGGTGGGCTGCTTCCAGGTTGTCTCAGCGCTGACCAGCTTTCAGAAATCAGTGCCCAGAGCTCACAGCTCTGTGATTGGTATGTAACACCTAGAGACTTGAAAAGGCTCCAGGGATGGGGCAAGGAGACATGCCTCCAAAACCAAGACAGGCTTTCAGTCTCTTGGCCCAGGGCATCTTTTTCCTTTGGGCTTGAAGTCATTGTCCTAGATGCCATGTTCCAAATGCAAAGGTTTCAACCAATATTAGTCCCATTCTTAATGCATTATGTATTAGCGTTCCTCAACCATTCGTTTCTGTAAACGCTTGTGTCTGGTGGCTCAGTCATAATCAGTTACTCATCACTTGGTGAAATTAAATAGGAAAGACATTATATAAAAACATCATTTCGTGTTTCCTAGTCAGCCTCCAAAGACAAATTCTTTCTGGCTTTCTGCCATAGGAAACAAGATGTCTAATTTCAATGTGAATTTCCTGATTCCGTATTTAAATAAAGAACACAATGTGACAGATGAGGAAAACAGCGATTCCAATGGCATGAGCACACTAAGCTGCCACACTGTGAGACAGGACAGAGGAGGGAACCTGCATTGTCAACGGTCAGCCAGGCATGCAAAAATCACAGCTGCAAATTTAGATAAGGGGATTCTTTTATTCTAATATTGTGCATGGTATCAGAATAACCCATTGTTTGGGTAAATGGGTAAGTCCCTACATCCCCTCCATTTTTATTCTCTCTTCCACCAGCATTACTTTTTCTCAGTTTGCTGGGACTAGAGATGTCAAAACTCTGTGGAGAAGAGCAGCTTTCATTTTATCTGTGAGGAAGTGGTCTGAGTCTCCATGAGGAATATCTCCCCACACTAGGACACTGGGTCTGAGCAGGAAATGATCAAGGTCCAGTGAACCTGAGACATTATGAACTGTTTAGGAGACCAGAGTTCTAGGGCTGCAGAGCTCCCAAATGGTTCCCACACAGTGGGTCCATAATAATCATAACAATACATTGGCAATCCATGTCTTGTGGCTGGGATCAGAAGTCATTGCAAAAGGCAGAAGCAGATTGGAAGTCTCCAGCCCTAGAAGATACCTCTGATTCCCAGTCTGCCAGGCAAGGTCTGTATCTCCCCCATGAGCACCCAGGAGTCATTTACCCCTTCTCTTTCAACCCTCTAAATATAAAATATAATTATATTCATTTAAAATTTTATTTAATAAAGTTTAGTTAAATTTAAAATAATCAAATTATTAAATTTTTATTTTATTAGCATGTGTTAATTGCTATGGTATTTTCATACATGCACATAATGTCCTTTGGTATTTTTCAAATAACCCAATGGCTGGGGAGATGATTCAATCATTAAGGTGCCAGCTGTACAAGCACAAAGTCCTGCGTTCTGATGTCCAGCACATACATGAGGGTCTTGTGAGTTGAGCGCATGCTCCTCTAATCCCAGCACAGGAAAGACAGAGACAAGCCAGACTCTGAAGATCATTGGGCAAACAGCCTTGCCAAATGGATGGCCTTCGGGGGAGAGACTCTGACTCAAAATGTAAAGATAGAAAGCAAACAACAAAGACATCCTGAAGCCTCCACAAGCACATGCACACATGTGTTTGTGTATCCACATACAGACACCGAAGTAATAAGTACATATATCACACACATATGCAAAAAACACAACACTTATGTAATATGAAGTACATGGTACATGCATAGCAACCTGGTCCCATCCGTGTGGCCATCGGACACAGTATGCAGCGCTTCTAAAGTGGGTATACTAGTGACAGAATCCAGTCTGAAATCTAGACATGCAGCTGGAAGAGAGTTGAAGAGATGTAATGGGATGTGCTGGAGAAATGAAGAAGGGGACAGGCTTCTGTCCCTGCTGTCATTTTGGGCTCCAAGAGAGAGCATTTAGCATGTGACCAGGGTACCAACCAGAGAAGCTACTATCAGCATTCAGGTACTCATATTGGTAGAGAGTGCTTGAGTTCTTTGCTTCTGAATTGCTGTGACTTTTTTTGCAAGAAGGCAGGCAGGACACAGCTGTCTCAGGGTCCCCGAGGAGGGTGTGATGTTACTGAGAATCTATGATTGTCATAGTAGAATCCACACTGTGTCCATGGACGTCAGAGAAGACACCTGGGGCTGAGAAGTGTACTGGAGTCACGGAGAGACCTTGGGGGCTTCACATCCCCAGGAGAGGTTCACATCTGACATGAAGGACTGTCAGATCATGATTAGCTCAGACATGAGGTTTAGAGCACAGCATGGGTACCGCTGGAAAAGTCAGGGCACATCAAAGGACATGAAGTGACCATGTGTGGATCTCTATCACATGGCCTCCTCTACACACTCGGGTATCTTTTCCAGAAATCAAATGCATTTGTAAGTGTCTCACACACACAAACACAAACACAGAGAAAGAGAGAGAGAAAGAGAGAGAGAGAGAGAGAGAGAGAGAGAGAGAGAGAGAGCAAGTGTAGCAAGTACCACAGGATGGATGCAGAAGTGAGGGGCTGGTTCCTTTCTTCCACCATGTGGGCCCCAGGGATCAATGTAAATGACCAAACTTCCACTGCAAATACCTGAATCCACTGTGTTCCCTGTTGTTTTTTGTTTTTTCGTTTGTTTTCTGATACCAATTTCACTGTATTAGCTAAATGCAGTAAGAACTGCTACTTAGCTCTTAGTCTGTGCTAAGTACCACTTTAGGCACTCCACATGTTACCTCTAGTGATCAACAACCCTGTGTCACAAATTTCTATTAGCATAGATAGAAAACTAAGAAAGTATTATTAAGCAATGTAATAAGGTCTTACAGCCAGGAAGGGTAGATGTGGAGTTTGACTCCAGGTGTTCTGTTTCCTACTGAGCTTAGCTTCTGTACCTCATCTGTGGGCACAGCGCGTTCAACAGACCTTTGTGAGGACCTGAAGGCAGGTGTGCATATGGGGCTGTGTACAAAGTACAGCTGATTCATCCAGCCCTGTTCACAGATAGGATGTCAGCTCTAGAAGAAAGAAACACCATGAGCCTGTGATTAAAGCATAGCTGAGCATAATTGTGCCCCATTATTTTTATGTTTTTGTAGCCTGAGAGGATAAAAATATAAGAAAAGCATAGTGTTGATGCTGGGGAAATGGCTTACTGGGTAAAGTTCTTGCCTGGCAAAAACAAGGACCTGAGTAAAAGCCCTAAAAATCCATGCAGAGAAGTGTGCTTATGCATGCAGATAATGCCTGTGGCAGGGAGACAGAAGCAGGTGGATCACTGGAGCTCCCTGCAGGGCTGACCTTGCTAAACTGGAGTACTCTGGGATAGTGAGAGACCCTGTCTCAAAAAACTAGAGGGTTCAGGACCAATGGCTCACCAGAGAGCAGCCAACGTACCAGCTTACAACTGCCTATAAATTAACTTCCGCCTTTCCTGACCTATGCAGGCATATGCCCACATGTGGCATACACACACTCATACCCATAAATAAAAATAATAAAAACTCTACCAAGATGACCTGTTATTTCTCAAAGGGTGATGTTTTCCAACCTTCTTGTATTAGAAAAGTAGGGCCAAGCTCCCATGATTGCCCTGGCAGCTGAAGCATTTTCCAGCCACAGCGTTATCAGGGCTTAGGAGACTTTTGGATCCACATGATTGACCACATGGTTTTATTTTTCATTCACTTAAGACAAAGTTGATGAGTGGGCACATCCTTCATTATTTTTTAACGTAAGTTTGGTGGCCCAGGGCTTGACATCAGAGAGATTCACTTGGATCTAAACGTGAGCTTGGTCTCTGGACAATGTCATCTTGGGGATGGTTATTGAACTTCCCTGACGTACACTTCTTCATTTCTGAAATGAGGCTGGCATGAGAGCTCAGCAATCCCAGGGGGAGCTAAAGGAAAGCAGGTGAGGCAGCAGATAGACAAGGCTGGGAGAAAGCTTCCATTTGCACCGAAGAATTGCAGAGAGACAGATGTGGGAAAGGCAGTTGCGGGAGGTTAATATGGGCGCGACAGAAATAATAGAGGGTGAGAGTGACAGGCAAGACCATGCAAATAGGACACAATACGGTGTTCCCTCATGCGTCCTTCCTCCTGCCCTGACTGCCTGTAGACTTTTATGTCTGTGGCTTATTTCCTTGTACTAATTCCTTGTCATATTTTGTCCTCATCCTGTGCAGCCCTTCCTCACAGGGTCTTATATATGTATACCTGAAGTATCTCTGTAGAACCTACCTCTTGTGATCAAAATGCACGCATCCAGCATCTGACATCACATGTAGCCCTTTCCAGTCTGAGACCTACACAGACATCACCCATGTCTGTCCCTGGCTCTCTTGGGTTTTCTCCGGAGCATGAGGCCTGGCTGCTGCTGGACTGAGTGCTGCTTAGGTTTTTGCATGAGCCACACACTCTTGACTACTGCCAAAGTTTATTTTGCCCTCTCATTCTTCCTAACCTTGTACCCTCAGACACACTTCTCACTCACTTAGCCCGAGGCCCTTTGCCTCCAAAAGAGGGTTACAACAGCCAGAGAAAGCCAAGAGAGACTGGAGGCGCACTGTCTTGCATACCATCCCGGGACGGAATGCAGTCTGTGTTTATCACCACATCCAGTAGGATCTGAGTGTTTTCTGACCCAGTCCAAGGAGAATGGTTTAAATGGGAACATCCCTTGTGGCAACAAATACCATCTTTAGAGACATCAGCTCACTTTAAATCTTAATTCTATTAGAATATTCCCATGTTAAAGTAACTGTGATTTAAAAAAAACATTTAAACATTTTAGATGGTGTTTCAGAGCCTATTTAGGTTCATGGCAAAATTAAGTGGAAAACCCAGTCACACACATGCACACATGCACGCTCACACACAACCTTTTTCATTTGTCAAGATCTCTCACCACTGACACATAATTGTCAGTCCAGGTCTCCTGGGAACCTTCTAGTTCACTCATGGTCATGCCTATCCTGTAGATTTGCAAAGACAAACAGCATGTATCCATGATATCTCACAGTGCATATGTAACCATTATCTCACACAGTACACATGTACCTATGATCTCACAGAGAGCATATATACCCATGAATAATATGTCACAGTGTGTATACACCCATGATATCACACAGTACATGTGTACCCATGATATCACACAGTGGGTATGTACCCATGATATCACACAGTGTATATGTACCCATGATATCACACAGTACATATGTATCCATGATATCACACAGTGCATATGTACCCATGATATCACACAGTGCCTATGTACCTGTGATATCACACAGTACATATGGACCCATGATATCACACAGTACATATGTACCAATGATATCACACAGTGCATATGTACCCATGATATCACACTGTGCCTATGTACCTGTGATATCACACAGTACATATGGACCCATGATATCACACAGTGCATATGTACC
>PVIU01006351.1:0-38248 GCA_004026605.1 Ondatra zibethicus
GGGATGGGGGTGGGCCTTGGACTTCCAACAGGGCAGGGCACCATGCCCTCTTTCAAGGAAGAAGGGGGAGGAAGGAGGGGTGGGGGGTAGTGGGAGGGGACCGGGAGAAGGGGAAGAAAGGAAAAAAAAATTTTTTTATCTTTAATTATGTTCTTGAATGGAAAAAATAAAACAAAACAATGTATGGAAAAAAAAAGAACCTAAAAGAAATATTTTAAATCATGAAGTATGAGGGAGATGTCAGCCTTCAGTGGGCTGCATATCAGAGTTTCAGTTGCTTTTCATGTGTCTTCTCTAAAAAGTATGGAAATTTTTATAGTTATGCTCATAATTTTAAACAATCATCCTTATTAAGGGCCTATGGATATCTTTCATTAACTTTTGGAGTAAGCCCAGCACTTGTCATTTATTGTAAGGGCCATTGTCAAAGAATACTTCCTTTAGGGTCCCCTCCAGCAGTGATGGAACTCACAAAGGTTTCCACAGTTTAGGGCTGCTCTTGTCTATCATGCAAATGTCCTCACTTTCACACACGCTTCTCCTGGTATTTTTTTATGGAATGAAAATTTGTACTGCATAATCAAAAAGAAGATTCAGTCAGTAAATATCAACAGTATAAGGATGCAACAGCTTCTATTTTGCTAATGAGGCCAACAAAGATATAAGATGAAATATTTTAATTATAAATACTTTGTGTTCAGCTGTGCCCTTCTCTTTGCCAGTGCTCCTTTATGTCTGTGTTTTGCATTCTACAGAGGCCTTACTGTAGGATTTTGATGCTGTCATCTGACCAGAGTTCTTGGATACCATACATGATAGCATGTGGGACAAATCCTGGCAGAATAAGACCTGGCAAAATTCCTGACACTCAGACCCAAGGGCATTTAAATGGTTATTTTAAGCAATTAATACTCTTTATATTGACCATTTTGTTATGATAATATATAGTTATAACAAAAAATACTCTTTTAATGATTCTTAAAGTACTGTATTCTTAAAATACAGTTCATGGTATTAACTTCATTCCTAATGTTTCTCTGTGTATCTAAGATTTGACAGCTGAATAAAACGTAATCCTATATTTAATATCTTGAAAAGAGCTGGGCTTTCTTTGAAGTTGCACCATTCTAAATTCTTACAAAGCCATTAATTTTTAGGGTACCTTGCCCCACTACAATGAATAAGCAGCCTTTTTATTTCTATTGTGATTAATTCAGAATGTTTTGACAATATTTTTAAATGTATTTCATACTGAATAGAGGAAAAGGTGATTTCCTCAGTGATAGAAAACTTCTCTGACTACCTGAAAATCAAATTCAGTAATTTATTAATTTAATTAATTAATTAAACAGAAGACATGCATTTACCAAAACATTTTATTTTGTGGAGTGGGAAAATAAAGAGCAAGGTATGTATATGAACATAGGAGAGAAGTAGAAGGGAGGTGTGCTAGGTGTGGTGTGGAGTCAGAATAGTGGTGTCATTTTAAGCCACCGACATTAAACGTCTGTTGTGTGCAGAATTACATGGGAAACTTGTCCAATGTCTGACTCTCAGGATACATCCCAAAGCAATTAAGTCAGAAACTCTGGCTCAGGGAAGTGGGTATTTTAAAGCTCTCCAAGTAACTTTAATGGGTAGCCAAGGTTGAGAATTCTCTAAGCTCATTAAGCAATGAGAAAGAAAGTGGAAAAAGCCATTTGCAAGCAGTCTGACTTGAGTCAAAACTTATTGAAGAGCAGAAAGGACATTTTTTTTAAAAAAAAAAAAAAGCATTACTACATGTCCAAAGAATCTGGGACAATGCAAGTCTTGGTAAGCTTGATATATCTTAGACTGTACATTCGCAGCCAAAGGTTGATCAGAGGTGATGAAGGACTCACACATGCTCATCTTATTTGTGAATCTGTGTCACTTTCTTCCTACCATCAGGGGCAAGATTCTACTTAGTATTTCTTGTAACTACTACTTGGGGAAAAAGTTTCAATGTTTTGCATTTTTTTTTAAAATCAAAAGTGATAAACAATTTCTTTTTAGAATCTTTTCCCTCTACTAGAGTGAGGAACACATAATATGTTCTCTTGAGCACTTTCATATCTAAAATACATGATATAGGTTATAAGCATTATAAAATTAGTTAAAATAGAAAGATTGATTGGCCATTTGGCAGTACACAGGGTTCCTATAAAAAAAATCACTAGATATGCAATGTGTGTCCCTATAAGTGAGATGCTTAGGACTAGTTGGCTGAGAAGGGAGCTTTGGAACTCAACTGTATAGGCTTACTTCATAGCTAATTATGGCGTATATATCTTGGATATAATTTGAACCTTACTCTGTACTTGTTTCTTATCTATTAAATGATGTTGAGGACTAGTCTAATCAAAGTGTCATAGAAAAAAATAAATCAACTTGTATAAATTACTTGAATTCATATTTGTTGAGTAGTAAATATTCAACAAACATCATTGCATATATTCAGGCTCAATGGCTGTAATGACCATTTCAGAACAGGCTTAAGTGTACTTTGGGAAAATGTTCCATAGAATTTGACAAAGTAAAATTGATTCTCTACAGAAGCATTATAGCCATCATAACCTGACCCCACTCCTACTCTTTGCATATGTACCCAAGGCTCTATGGGCAGCTGGAGTAGGGTTGTATGATATCCCAGGAGCAGGCAGGGAACAATCTATGGTAAGAAATCTCCAAAGAATTGTCCAAAGAATCTGTGACAATGCAAGTCTTGGTAAGCTTGATATATCTTAGACTGTACATTCGCAGTCTGTTTTTGGGATATTAGATTGATGTCAGTTAATGCATCACTGGTTTGGATCACTGGGTTTGGAATGTTGAGTCTAGATAAAATGTGTAGCTCTTTTGCCTAACGGTATATCTAGAATTTCAAGACCCACGGTCATGTACCCACAGCACAGTCTGCCCAGATTGTTCAGATAGAGACTTTCCTAAATTTCTGGTTGTTGTTAAGTCAGCTACAAACTCTGGTGTGTACTTTTATGTGTAACTTACCAACTTTCTGAGTTGAAGGTGTCAGTTTGCATCACTGAAGAAGCTAACCTCCCAAGCTTGTCTACTCTTTATTTATCCTAACACACTTTAAGACCTGTGTCCCTGTTCCTCAAGTTACGGCAAGTTACTAGACAGTCTTGGTACCCTGTCAGGTTTGAACCTCTTCTGTAGCCTCCCCACTAGACTCCTGAAGAAATTGAATACGTTAAACTGTAGGTCTTTCCACATTATTTGAATAGAAGGAAAACAGAAAGGGAACTAAAATGTGTGGCCATGGTGGGTCTCAGCAGGGATGTGTCTCTCATCCACTTTGAGAAACAAGTTGTTTATCATTGTGCAAAGGATCTTAAACTGTGATTCACAATTTGTGCATCATGGTCCTTTTTGGGGTCTAACTATGCTTTCATAAGGTATGCTTAAGATCACCAGAAAACATGGATATATACATTATGATTCATAGCCATAGCAAAATTACAGTTAAAAGTAGCAACAAAAATAATTTCATGGTTAGTAGTGTCACCACAGCATGAGGGACTGTATTAAAGGGCTGCAACATTTAGAAGGTTGAGAACCACTGATCTAAAAAACAAACAAACAAACAAACAAAAAAACCACAACAGTATGGCAACAACTAAAACTAGAGTGAGCTAATAGTAAGGTTATCTGGAGGGGAATCTGGAAAAAAAAGAAACAGCTCACTTACCTTCTTACTAACCCAAAGCACTCAATCATCCTACCTGAAACAACTACCCTGGTGAATCAGCAGGTACCCAGTACTCATTGATGAAGAAAAATGATTCATTTTTCCATCCAGCTGTAGCATTATGAGCTCTGAATTGCTTATTCATTTGTTTCCATAAATTTGATACCAGCTATTAAGAAACTCCTTACAGCAAAATCCAGTCTTATGCTATCACTTGCTTGTGCAAATTAAAGGTGACACAGGTTATATCAAGCTGTAGATTATCCAGGAATAGCAAAAGGATGATTATTTTCTATGTGTAAGAATATAAGCCAAATGTTTGGTAAGAAGGTACAGAATTTTTTTTTCTACTTTAAAGAGGTTGGGAGGCAGAGAGGAAATCTGCAATTTCAGGTTTGCCTAGGCTGGGATGGAGGGGGGAGGGCCTTGGACTTCCCACAGGGCAGGGTACCATGCCCTCTTTTAAGGAAGCAGGAGAAAGGAGGAGGGGTGGGGGGGAGCTGGAGGGGACTGGGGGAAGGGGAGGAAATGTAAATTTTTTGAATAATAAAAATAAAAGAATATGAAAAAAAACACCAAATACATGAAGTGGCCCATTCTGTCTTGGGTATTGATGTCCAATGAAAACATGCCTTCTGTCTATGTCTAAAATAGTCTTCAGCTTTTACAATGCATTTTCAAGTCATTCAAAAGGGCAAGTTTCATTGTACACTGTGAACCACTTAAAAGGTATGCATTCACCTTTCCATTCCTGCCTTCCTTTAAAGGGCAAAGATTCCTGTGCTCCGTTCCTACAGTTATCCATATGATATAATCTTTAATCATCAATAGAGCCTAAAAGTCTTTTCTAGACACAGTATGAACTGAGGCAGGTTATCTCTGAGTGTCACCCAGTCTTAGAAGTGTCTGTGTTTCATTTTTCTTACTTTAGCAAGTCAGCATATGGACTTAGATTGTGCTTTGAATCAAATCCTCTTTATACAAACAAATGTTAGCAGATAGCCTGAGGATTATGGCTACACACAGCTGTAAAGTCTCAGAAGCTGTGATAATCAACAAAGCTCAAGTGAAACACACAGATGTCTCTATACCTCATGAAAGAAGGTTTACCTTCTTTCCTACTACCTAATGAAATAAGTAATCCAAAATTAACATGTAACCTAATAGTTTCTTTATCAACACATATAGAACGTAAAGGTTTCATATAACAAGCTTAGTTCCTTATTTCTGTTTATACTTAATCTAGCTTTTTGTTGTGTTAAAACACTTAGCATAAAGCCTACCCTACTAGCATATGCACAACATATGTACAACACAGCATTATTCAATATTGTATATACAATGTCATGAAGCAGATATCTAGAGTTCACCTACATTGCATAACTTTATCTTTTTTTAATCTGCTGATTATAATTCACCATTTTTTACTCTCCCTACTGGTAACCCCTAGTTTTATTTTGCTTTTATGAATTTGACTATTTTAGATCCTTTATGTCTGCAACCCTGCAATATAATATTTCTCCTTATGGGGACCGGTATGTTTTGATTGGCACAATGTCTTAAAGTTTCAAACATGCTGCTTTGTAGCAGAATTTCCTCGTTTTGATATGATTGAACAATGTTTCATTAGAGTGTGTGTATTAAACACTTTCTACAACCATTCACCCCTAGATGAACAGTAAAGCTTTCTTTACACTTTATTGACTATAAACAGTGTTAGGATGAATATGAGATAAATGATTTCACTTCTGTATTATGCCTGAAACTCATTTGGATTTAGACGGAACTAAAAGGTGGATTTATGCTCCATGCATTAGTTCCGTGTTTAGCCTATTGAGAAACTTCCATACTGTATTACATTTTTAATTAACCCAACAATTTGCATGTGTTTTATCTCTTTTAATTCCCACTAACATTTGTTATATTCGGAATCTTTTAATAATAGGTATCCAAACAGGTATGGCATATCATGTCATTATGTTTCATATGTGTACCTCACTAATAAGTGACATTTGGCATTTTTTCACACTTCTAGAGATTGTTCTATGGAGAAATGTCTATTCATGACCTCAGTTCAACTTTAATAAAAATGAGTTGGCGGCACTATCATTGTTACTATTAAACTATAAGGTAGGCCTGACTAAGTGGGTAGAGAAGGGTTCTATTCATGATACCTTTTAATTCAAGACCACAATAATCTTTATACATGAGCACACACACTGAAGAATCTCACTAGGCTATTATTATTTTTTTTTGGCATTCTTATCCCTTTGTTACTTCAAATTGAAAATGTTTAGAAAACTTCAAAACACTTTTTTATTATCAAGGAAGATAATTAAATATATATCTAGAATCCATCAAAGTTCTTTCTAGTTGCTGGGTGGTGAAAGTAACTATTGGTACAATTATGTTAGTATGATACAGTGATTAACTCTACTGTAACCTTGAGATACATTTAATTAGAGACAATTTACTCAATACCTATGGCATTATGCAGTGTTCTTCTGGATCGTCTCTAGTGTTGGTGGTTCTGATGTCTCATAACAGGTGGATAATCCTGGAGACAACAAAGTTGCTCTGTATACGCTACTGTCAATTTTACATGAAATATGTCTTCAATCCTAAGATATACATTTTACCCATTGTTTTAATATCTCTGTTTAAAATTTATCTCAAATTTCCTATTTTTTAAACAACCAGGCAGCATTAAGGCAGACCTTTTAAAAACTGCTAAATCTACAATGTTCAAAGATGATTCTGTGGAGAAAATCAAGTAAGCATTGATTGAGATGAAAAGTGACTCAAAGGATTCAGATTCAAAATGCAGATAAAGGTTGAGTGATTATCTACATCAGAGGACAATGTTTTCTCCTTTAGGATTGCACAAAAGCAGTATATGACTAAGATGTCTTCAAAATTAGCTTCCTTTCCTATCAGCACAATGCAAAGATTCTAAGTGATGAGACAATAATGTACATTGATTTATTGTGCAGCATTTCTTGCATCTTACTGGTATATAAATACCTCACAATAACTATCATGCTAAGGTCAGTGAAGGAAAGTGTATTACACAAAATGATACAGGGAATATAAAACAAAATGATGCCTGGAATATTGGAAACAGCGGCAAGTTTGCCACAGGCAAGTTTAGCAAACCTCCAAGGATTATCGCTGTGAATTTTCAGGTTTCAGCTGAGTCTTCAGCTATTCAGACTCAGAAGCCTTCTACCATGGACATTTCTACTGTGTAAAGGGCTTCACTCAGCCAAAGTTAACCTGAAGAAAAAGCTATATGACTCAAGATGCTATTTTCACATAGCAAGCCCCAGTCTGGCGGTTCCTTGTTTCCTAACTATGCACTGTATGCATCTTCTGTGGTGTGAGAGCTGTCCTTCTTTATCTATAGTTTATTTCTGAGCATGGAAAGAACAGAATACCCGAGAGAAAGGCCACTAAGGCTTGTAGCCTAGTTGAATCAATATCTATCAGTATTAAACAGACAAATTATTTAAAATCTGTGGATCTCGGGCTCTAATTTACAAAATAGGTACCTACCTCAAACATAGGAGGTTTGCAAATGCATTGAATGTGTCACTTCTATTTGTATTACTTCTCTAGCATATAAAAATCATTGTATCAGACTATCAGAAAATGACATAATTTTAACTGAAGTAGATGTTTTACTTTTGATTTGGGGGACTTCTGAAGTAACCTATTGTTCAAAAGAATACAGAATTGATCATTCATTAAAGGTTCAAGTACATTCAGAATCAATTCATTGAGATTTATCAATATTTAAGATTCCTTATAGCAATACAATAAAGTTTCAATGAGTTAGAGTTAACCCTAATAATTATAATCAGTTAATATTGTTGAATGCAGATTTTTAGACATCCCCACATGCATACATTCCTTGAAGCTTAATTATAGTCATTGAACTTAAATTTATAGTGACCGTGTTTAGTGACAATGTAGAAAGCAAACTCATTTCTTCTGTTTATTTCATGTTCAATCACTTCCTATCCTGAATAAGTAACTTTTAAAATGTATTGACTCTGGTTATTTATTTTTTTCCCTTTGTGTCTATTTAGAAACACACAAACAACCAATAAGAAGAAATATTCTAATGAGAACATCATTGAACAAAGCTTTTCTGGTCCTTGCCCCCTAGAAAGGAAGGGAAAACACTAGAATGCAACAATAAAGCATTAAACTAATCCACATTCGTGTGGGTGTGTGCCTCCCACATGAGAGATACTCTGAGTCCCGGTGAAGCCGTAGCACAAATAGAGCCTCCACATGGCCTACTGCTAGGTGAGAGAAGTAGAGTAGTAGAATTATCTAGCTAGATGCTTGCCTATGCCAGGTGCTTGTATACTGCTGACAGATAAAGAGGATCTGTATTCTACCCTACTCACACTCTATAATTCGGCTCTACAGACTACAGGAAACTTGCCTGGCAGTGGTGCTGCACACCTTTAATCCAAGCACTCAGGAGGCAGAAACAGGTGGATCTCTGTGAGTTTGAGGCCAGCCTGGTCTACAAGAGCTAGTTTCAGGACAGCTAGAGCTATTTCACAGAAAAACACTGTCTCAAAAAACAAAAACAAAAAAAAAAAAGAGTTAGAGTTTTCAGACTACAGGAAACTGACCTAAAATGTGTGTTTCACTTTGTAGCTTTGAACACACTCTTTCTTTTGCCTTTTCCCATCAACTTTTCTACTTGATTAATTATAGTGAGCATTTCAAAATTCAGTTCCAAAGTTATAACCTCCAACAGTTTGTTCAAACTTTGGTGTGGGAAGTTCTTCTGTATATGTGTTGCTTTTATTGGCTAATGAATAAAGAAGCTGCTTTGTTCTAAACTAAACTGAATGCTGGGAGAAGGAAGATGCAGTCAGGGGGAAGCCATGTAGCTGCCAGAGGAGACAGAAGATGGATACAAGATGGAACTTTACCTGGTAAGCCACAGCCTCGTGGCAATACACAGATTAATGGAGATGGGTTAGTTTAGGACATAAGAGCTAACCAAAAATATGTTTAAGCTATTGACCAAACAGTATTGCAAATAATATAGTTTCTGTGTGATTATTTCAGGTCTAAGAGGCCAGGAACAAATGAACAACCTCTGCCAGTAAAATTTATTACCTCAACAGCTTTGACTTTTCTCCTTTTTATGCCCTACTATATGGCATCTCACTGCTATTGTTTTTTTTTTTTCAAATTGAAATCTAACTTTTATTGATTCTTTGTGAATTTCACATCATGCATCTTGATCCTGCTTATTTCTCTGTCCCTTCCAATCTGCCCTCTAACATTGCAACCCCCCATCAGGATAAAAAAAAGATAAAATTTAAAAGAAAAGAGAAAAGAAAAGAAAACTCTCATTGTGGAAGCGTCAGTGTGACAGTGAGCCACATAGTTCTTTAGTGTCACTGCTGTTATTACAGTGCACTGAACTCATCAGCTTACTTCTCCATCTCGCATTTAGATGGTGAGATTCTTTGGGGTGGACTCTGTGAACTAAACAAATGGATGTCATAAAAGATGACAAACTTAATTTTACTGTTTGGTAAGACAAATAGAGGGACTTTTTAATTTCAGAAATGAAGAAGATTTTGTTAATGAGTTTTTTTTACCATAACTTATCTCATTTTTTCTTTTTGAAATTATAATTTCAGCATTTGTCCCTTCTATTTCCTTCCTCTAAGCTCTCCCTTACATTTCACTTTGTTCTCAAATTCATGGCCTCTTTTCTTCATTAATTGTCATTGAGTGTATTTAACCTATTAGTCTCTATAATTTTGCTTGTCTGCATTCTTTCAGAGCTACTTGGTGTTGGTTAACCAGTTGGCATGATTTTCTCTGGAAAGACTTTTCTCCTGTTCTCAGCCATCCTTAATTGCTTGTTTTTGTAGGGCTGAGTCCTTATTGGGTTTCCTCATCTACTCTGGCATGTTTATTGGCATCATTGTCTTTGTTCAGGTCATGTTTAGATAAGTCATGTTGGTGAGACTTTATGAGTGTACTTTTGACTTCCCTAGGAAACACAATCTCACAACAAACTCCCTGATCCTCTGGCTATTATAATCTTTTTGCCCCCTCTTCTGCAGTGTCACTTGAGCCTTAAGTGTGGGAGTGGTTTGTAGATGTATTTATTGGAACTCGGCTCTACAGTTATGCATTCTTATTGGTTGTGGATTTTACCTTTTGCAAACAGAAGTTTCCTTGATTTGGGGTAAAGACTACACCTATGTCTAAAGATTCAGAGCTAGTTATTGGAAAGCTCTTTGTCTTTAATTTTAATGTTTAACATTCTTCTTCCTGGTAACTTTTGCTCAGGCTAAGTAGAACTACTTTGAATGATTTACTCTGAGATGTATTAGGCGACATTATTCACATAAGAATTCAAAAATGTTCTGTTTAGTTTGCTAAAAAAATTGACATTCAGAAAGCCAAAGCTTTTTCATCATCATATATTGTACTGATTTTCAAGTTATAAGTGTGATTTTTGAACAACACCAGATAAGAAGCAATGCCTCTCACCATTTTGTATGTATCTGGTCTTTGCTGTTATCTTCATTTCCTTATTTTTTTTTCTATTTTATATTTTCTACAATTGCCAGTTTTAATAGTATAAACAAACATTCATCAAATCATCAATGTAGTACAGAGAACTCATAGAAAACATCCTAATAAGTAGGAGAAAAACTACTTAAAAAGCTAGATAAGGATGGAAACTGCCTAAGGAGAGAAAAATAGAAGATAACATTTACTGATGAATGATGTAATGTCTCATCCTATTTGCAAAGATAGTATTATATTATTATATAAAGATAAATTGTTTAGAGAAAAGAAAATTGCTTTTTTAAAATCTGTTTGAACCAAAGCTGAATCCTTTTAGATTGGCCAGTTGGTTGTAGATGGAAGTTTTGAAAGTTTCCAGTAAGCACAGTACTGAGACACTGCCTTCCACTGACTATTCAATCCATGCTACAAAGAATTCATAAGCAATCATTTCCAGAAGATTTAAAACAACTCCCAAGAAATATTCTCAAGAAGTTTCAGTACAGCTGTAAGCTTTTCCATATAATTTTTAAAAAAATCTCTATAGTTATCACAGTCTTTTCTACAGTACATCTTGTATTATGGTATTTCAAGTTATTCTGTCCCTAGAAGTTTAGCTTTAAGCTTTTCACACTACCTTACAGATTGAGAAATGGTTGGTTTCCTAATGACCAGTTATCTTAAACTATGTTTAAATACTCAGATACTTTCATTTATTGTACTTTCATTTCAAATTGAACCATGAGAAAATGGCACTATTTTTTAAAAGTAAAAACAGTTAAGTATTGGTAATTTCATACAGTGAAATCTTGAGTATAATGCATTATATATGCATGTATATTATTTTAAATTTTACATTTGTATTAGAGTGACAGAACTTATAGAAGAATCTCTATATATACACACGTGCATATATATATGCATGTGTGTTTGTGTGTTTATCTGTCTGTCTTATAATCATTATTGCTATAGAGTCATACAAAGATGATGTGTGCAGGTCTAATTTTTGTTTGAATTCTATTCTATAGTTCTCATAATAGTATGTGTCAAATAAATTCATTTTTTCTCAACATTGTAATATAAGGAATACAAATTTCTAAAGGAGGGCTGGGATAGTAAAAGCAAGGTAGCAAAAGAAATGGAGAAACTATAGATAAATAAATGATAATGTATGATATAAAAGTGATAAATTAGATTAAGACAAATTTGGGATTAGTAGTAACCACAATATAGTAGTGACAATGCTAACTCAACAATGTTAGTCAAATTCAACTTTCACTTTTGTCAAGAAAATTGAACATTGTAAGCAGGTTTATTCTTTCTAACCAATCTGAAGGTATTTAAGCTAGAAATCTCAGAAAACAGAATAACACGTTTCTGTATTTAATACTTGTTGATGGATAGATCCAGACAGACCCAGCTTTTGGAGATCCTTTACTCAGGGAAAACACTTTAAAGTTGTATGTTGTGGGATATTAGCTTAAAATGTGTTACAATCGTTTATGCTGTGAAATTTTGTTTAATTTTGCAAAAATGTGCCGCATTCTTTTATGTTGTATTTGTTTAACTCTGTGAAGACTTGTTACTTTGTCTGCCTAACACACTTGATTGGTCTAATAAAGAGTTGAAGGGCCAATGGTTAGGCAGAAGAAAGAAAAAGGCAGGGCTGCCAGGGAGAGAGAATAAATAGGAGAAATCTAAGCTTGAAGGAGAAAGAACAAGGAGCAATAAAAGGAAAGGAAAAGAGGATGCCAGGGGTCACCCACCCCATCACACAGCTAGCCATGAAGTAAGAAGGAAAGAGAGAATATAGAGTAAAGAAAGGTTTTAAAAAATCCCAGGGGCAAAACATAGAAACAGGATAATTTAAATTAGAAAAGCTGGCTAAAAACAAGCCAATCTAAGGCTGGCATTCATAAGTAAGAATAAGTCACTGTGTATTTATTTGGGAGCTGGGCCCCAAAGAGAAAAAAACGACTACAGGTGTTAAGGATGTTATCTGAAAATTTAAGGCAAATGTTACCACGTATTATGATAGTGAAAAAAATTAATTTTTTCAACCTTAAAATATAAGTAATACAAAATTCTCAAAAATGAGCTGGGATAGCAAAAGCAAGGTGGCAAAAGAAATGGAGAAACTACAGCTATATAAATAATAATGGATGATA
Organism: Ondatra zibethicus; assembly: GCA_004026605.1. Taxonomy (NCBI): domain Eukaryota; kingdom Metazoa; phylum Chordata; class Mammalia; order Rodentia; family Cricetidae; genus Ondatra; species Ondatra zibethicus. Next base: position 12,469 of record PVIU01006351.1, read on the forward strand.
TAAAAGAAATAAATTGGATTAAGGCAAATTTGTAAAGTGCACTTGTAAAAAATTCCACCCTCCCCCGCAGTTGCTCTTGGTTCTTAAAGAGTGATGACTTTCAAAGCGTTGTGTTCCCCAGGGTGCTGAAATGAGGTATTTCACACTCACATCTGATCTTACTAAAGCCAAAAAAGATCTTCTGTTACTATGAGAGGTAGACCCCAGGTTAGTTGCACCTGGGTTCCTCTAAGTCCTGTTTCCAAAGTATGTGACTAAAAATAGACCTACCATGTTATCCAGCTATATATTTCTTGGCATATACCAAAGAGTTTGATATTCTACTACAGAGATACTTGTTCAGTCATGCTCATTATCACTCTATTCCAAATAGCTAGGAAATGGAAACAACCCTAAATGAACATCAACTGACAAACGGATAATGAAAATGGGTACATATTCATAGTGGTATTCAGCTGTAAAGAAAAGTGAAACCATGAAATTTGCAGGTAAATAGATGGAGCCTGAAAATATTATAATGAGTGAGATGACCCAGGCCCAGAAAGTCAAATGCTGTTTGGTCTGTCATATTTTTGGAGCTTATCTCTGAATCTTCAGGTTTCACTGTATGACCTGAAGTAACCACCAGAAGTCAGAAAAGTAGGACAGAGGATGAGGGGAGTTTGACAGAGGAACCTGATAGGATACAGGTGCTATTTTCTTAAAGTTTTAAATCCAGCTTTACTAGAAATATGTATGTTTCAATATTTGCATTAGCCTGTTAACTGAGTATAAATTTGTCTCAAAAGTCCATGATACATCTAGCTAGGCCTTACAGCTTATATGTCAAATTTTCAAATTCTGATCCTCAATTAAATGTTTCATGTAAAATTACTCATAGAGAAAATATTATTATGGAAAAAGGTGAGATGATGTGGGTATAATTAATAATTCTGCTATTCATTTGTCCTGATGCTGTGATGAATATCAGACAAAAATGATGTAAAGAAGGGGCAGTGTTTTGCATTGTAATTCTAGTAGAACCAGTCCATCATTGCACAGAAGGTATGGCGGCAGGACAAGAGGTGGCTGGTCACATGGCACCTACAATCCAGAAGCAGAGAATTATGAATGCTACTGCTTAGCTCCTTTTTATGTAGCCCAGGGCCCCCAGTCATGTCATGGTGTTATTCATACCCATGTTTATAGTATGTGTTCCAACCTCAATTAATCTTTGAAAATCCCTCACAGATATACCCATGGTTTGTTCTTTCAGTGAATTCTAGAATGTTTCAGTGTGACAATATTAAGCATCACAGTTATGAACCCTGCTGTTCATGGGGGCCATTCTTCTATATGTTATTGAAGCAAGTTTGCCATCAAATCCTACTCTGTGCCATTAAATATACAAACCCATCTCTTTTACTGCAAATGTCTGGAATCTTAAGTTTAATTACATTGCATGAACAATTGCTAGGGATCTGCTTGGCAGATTTACCAATGGAAACAGTGTGGCACTGTGAGAGGACTGATAAAAGGCATTAAGTGGGTATTTCAGATGTTCCTACTTCAAAAAGAAAGAATCAGGAGAGAGAGGGAGGACTATGTGCTGGCTGGTTTTGTGTGTCAACTTGACACAAACTAGAGTCATCAGAGAGAAAGGACCCTCACTTGAGGAATTCAGCTGTAAGACATTTTTTTCACTTAGTGATCAATGGGGGAGGATTCAGCCCATGGTGGGTGGTGCTATCCCTGTGCTGCTGGTCCTGGATTCTATAAGAAGGTAGGCTGAGTAAGCATAAGAAGTAAGCCAGTAAGCAGCTCCCTCCATGGCTTCTGCATCAGCTCCTGCCTCTGAGACCCTGCCCTGTTTGAGTTCCTGTCCTGACTTCCCTCAGTGATAAACAGTAATGCTGAAGTGTAAACCAAATAAAGACTTGTCTTCCTCACTTGCTTTCTGCCCATGGTGTTTAATCACAGCAATAGAAACTCTAAGTAGATGGGGTATGAGCACAGGAAACTATTGGAAAGAAAGCTTGTATAGGCAGAAGCTGCTCATTCATTTCCCTTCCATCCAGACCCAAATAATAACACAGAAACTATATTAATTACAGCACTGCTTCATAGCATACAGAGTAGAATCCCAAATCAGGCTTGTATACCACATTGAATATATCTCTATTTTTATCTAAACTAGGAGGAAACTGGAGAATTGATGTTCTATTAGTGTAAAGATTTTACTTCTTACTTTATTTCTCTGAAGATTCTAGTGCTGGTTTTTATCTATCTATCCATATATATATATATATGGATGTATATATCTATTCATATATATATATGAATCTCCTAAGAGTAAAATGCACAAAATCTTAGCAAAACTCTTCAATGGTAAATCCTAGAAAGATACGCATGAAAGAAAAGATAATTTCCAAAGTTCATGAGTAAATTCTAATTCCAAAATTCAGTTCAGTTACTACTGGAGCCTGGTCAAACTTTAAATCAGACAAACAAATGGTGCCAGCATGAAACAAAAGATGTTTCCTCTAATTTTGAAGTTAAAAAGAAAGGCCTGAAAGATAACTGTGTATGGACAGTAATTCTGGCATTTATCATTTCATAAAGACCAAGGTGGAAAGAGGAGATTGTTGGGTCTGCTATAGTAAGCCTTACCAGCAACTCCTTTACTCATAGTTGTGGAAGACAAAGACCAAGATCATTGAGATGGACAGATCCTTTCTTCCGAAGCCCTGGAGGCTAAGACTTCAAATTATGAGTTGAGGCTGAATGAAGAGGTACAATTTAATACTTGCTTACAATTTAATATATGAGAACTGCTAAACGTGCGATATGAAAGAGGCATTGCCACCGTTAGACTGTTTTAGTGTCTCAGTGTAGTCAGTGTGTGTGTGTGTGTGTGTGTGTGTGTGTGTGTGTGTGTGTGTGTGTGTGTGTTTCATACTTGTTGGCAGAAGTAGGGTTTTTTTAAAGATTTATCTATCATTTTTTTGTGGATGTGTATATGACTTTATGGGCTTGTGAGCAACAAGTGAGTGCTGAAGTATGTGGAAGACAGAAGAGAGTGTTAGATGCCCTGGAACTGGATTATAGTTAGTGTTGAGTTGTCACCTGGGTTCTGGGAAACAAAACTAGGTTCTCTGCAAGGGCAGTAAGCAATCTTACCCATTGAGAAATCTCTCTAGACCCCAGTGAAGAAGTTTTAATTTCAATAAAATTTTGATTTTCTGTGAATTATTGTTTCACATCATTTGCACACCTATTGAGAAGTAAATCTTCATATCCATATGGGTGTTTTATTGATTAAAGTTCTCAGTAATTTAAAGCTGAGTTTTATTGATTAAAGTTCACAGTAATTTAAAACAGATTACAAAAAATATCTCTTGTGGCATGCATTGGGACAGAAGAAAACTTACTTGTCTATTGCTGTAATGACAAAGAGGGTTTTCTCTTTAGTATATTTATCTCAAGCCCACTTTGCATTGCCCCATCATTTCTGTGATGTTCAGGGAAACAAGAACGTGAGTTTCCTGACTTGTTTTCCTTCAGTGAGATATCTCACAGCAATCCTGTCCATTCCAGTAGATAATGATGCATTTTCATTTGATTAAATTGAGAATATGAGCTAAGCACACTTAGGGACCACATCGCTGAGCACACTGGATTCATTTTGCATGATGTAGCTTTATCTGTATTTGCTTTCTTTTTCATTCTGTCCTGCTCTTCTCCATTTCTCTCATTGCTGGCCTCCATTAAATGGCTATAGATGTAAGTCCCACGAGGCAACCCATGTTTTCATAGTTGTGCTCGAAAGGTTCTGATTCTACTAAGTGATACAGAAGGGACTAAGAACACCTTCTCACTTGTTCTTTCTCATATACTTTCTCAATAAATAGTTATGTCAATAAAAAGTACTGTCAAGCTCTGGATGTGTCATAGTCAATAGTTAAATAATTAGGAGAAGATCCTGCCTATACTTACATAATTAAAGAAAAAACTGGCTTTAGAAAGTCAAATGGTGAAGAAAAAAATTGGCTTTTACGGGCCTGATGAGTTACAGAAATTCAGGAGGGTTCTTCCCTTGCCCATGTTTATTGTAAAAAGAAAAATAAACAGCAACAACATAAAGAATCTTACCTGCACACTCCCTAGATGTGATAGACTATTTAAAGAGAGACCTCGCTAATGTTTTGCAAAGTAGGAGGACATAGCTAGCCACCATGCCTTTAACAGACTTGGCATGCAGAACTGACTGAAAATCATTGAAGGCTGCGTGTACTCTTCTGTTTGTCAATGCCCGGAAAGATCTATTATCCAACTCAGTGTTGTTACCACAGCAGGCTAAACAGACTCATTTATTTAATGCTGAGCTGTATCAGTATGAACACTCTTGCCTTTGTACCCAGCAATTACTAAGCATAAGGCAATTAAAAAACAGCCTCCAATCCAAACAGTAGCCACAATTACATGTCACCATATACTGAAGTCAAAATTACTTTATTCATTAAAGCTTCAGTGTTATGTCGTTCATTCTGTCTTAGATGGGGCTTCTGTTGCTGTGAAGAGACACCATGACCATGTTAACTTTTATAAAGGAGAATCATTAATGGGATGTGGGGGACTGGTTTACAGTTGCAGAGGTTTAGCCCATTGTCATCATGGTGAGAAGCATAGTCACATGCAAGCAGACATGCTGCTGAAGAAGGAGTTGAGAATTCTACAGCTTCATCCATAGGCAACAGGAAGTGACTGTCACACTGGGTGTGGCTTTGGCATATATGAAGCCTCAAAACCCATCTCCACAGTGACATGCTTCCTCCAACTACTCCAACAAGGCCACACCTCCTAATAGCACCACTATGTATGGGCTAAGCATTCAAGCAGATGAGTATATGGGGACCAAACCTATTCAAACTACCATATACCCCAACCCACAAGTATCTATATTTGGTGTAAATCTTTCTGTGTTTTTTCATCTTTAAGTATATGCATCAAATGTGATCACATGGCACAATTAAATAATATTCTGAACCCTAGCACACAATAATTGACGAAACATAGCAAAGGTCTACATTACTCATTTATGGTGTCTTTTACCACAGAGCTATTTAGAATGCCTTACTTATACTGTCATCTGGCATACCCCAACCATTCCCCAATCTGGAACTAAATAACAATTGTTTATTTAATTAAAATATCCTAGATTGCTATCTTGTTATTATCTGGAGTAGAGAAAAGAGAAAAATGAGATTAAACACCATAATTTAAAAATTTTTATCAGATTAGCTCTACCAGACTGAGACAGGTCAATGGACCAATTCCCTTTCCACCAATCCCTCAGCTCAGTTCTTATCTCCTTGAGATATAGTGAGGAAGAACAATTCTAGGGCACACAGTTCTAGCCTATATCCATGCACATTTGACCAGTTGGGAGACAAGTTAACTCCAGAAATATTTGAATGGCTCATGAACTAGGGATGTGATACATCATTTCAAACAAGCAAACTCGTCTGACATAACCCTTTGCATCTTCAAAAGATAAAACAAACATAATCTTATCCTGTGATATTTATATTTGAACTCTTTTAAAATATTACTAAAATTGTTCTATATATTATTGCAATGAGACATTAAGTTAATCAAGTAACTTTCTGCTGTTGGGATTATAATTCAAAGAAATAACTTGAAATAATGTATCAATTTTGTTTTATTTTCTAGAGAAAAAGCACACTTTGACACCCACATCTACAACTTCTGTGATCTTATCAAGAAAGAAGCAAAAGGAGGTAACTATCATTCTGCAAGGCTCATGTCTGCTGCAGCGGGCTTTGGTCTGATGTATTTGCAGTCTCTTCTTACCTTGGGCTTCATCAACACGACCTCACAATTCACCTACCTCTCTTGTTTTACATTTTCTTGTCTCTGGATGAAGAGTTAGCAGGTACAATCTCTGGAGTACTTCTTGTGCCAAAACACTGAAAGCCCATATATAATTCTTTCACATAAACTGTTTCATAATCATCTAGAATAAGAAAAAATATAGACTCTGCTTCATAGTTAAGTAAACTTTTGTGTGAAACTGAGCACAAAACAAAGGTGAGAATTCAAGGAGATAAAATCTGTGCAATTTGTTTGGATTTCATGCATTGCTGTAAAAATACAAAGGGTAAAAACATTGTAGGAATAATACAGAGGTCCCATGTCACCAAGCTATCTACTTGTGGAAAGTTATACTATAAAAATTAAATGGAAATCTTAAGATGTTATTTGCACTTTGTTCTCATATTGATATGATTTCTAACATCCAAGATGTAGGATGAACAAATGCCTTCTCATGTATGAGTGAATGAATAAAGATAATATAGAACAGATAAAATTAAATATTACTTTGTCTTTTCCAAAAAAATAGCACTTTACCATATGCAGCAATATGATAAACCAAGAACATTATATAAATAAAAATAAGATAGTCATCAAGAGACAAATACTACATTATTCTATTTATTGTAGGCATTTGATTTCAAATTTATAGACATACAATATAAAATGTGGTTGGTAGACGCTGATGGCACAAGTAAATGAGACTTTCTGACAAGACAAGTAACTGAGAAATCTGCTGTACAACATTTTTCTTGGTGCCAGCAATACTACACTATGTACTTAAAATTCATTGAGATGATATTCTTCATGGTATGTGTTCAGATTCTAATGAAATAAGAAATGAATGGAAGTAAAGAGATGGAGGGTGCAGTGTGAGGGAGGAAAATGTGAGGGGTGTAGAAAGAGTGAGACAGAGAAAGAGAGAGATAGGAGGGAGGGAGAATGTAGAGGTGGAAAGAAAGGATGGAGGGCAGAGAGGCAGAAAAGACCCCTGTCTGTCTCTGTCTCTGTAATATATAAGAGCCTAACTCCCATGTGTAATGATTCACTAGGTATGAATTCATTAATTATTTAATGAAAAATATGACCTAGCCACATTGACCAGTGTTCGCTCTAACATGTCTTTTTCTCTGTTAGTAAGAAAAGGGAAGGAAAAGTAAGACTAACACCAATATGTGTAGCTGGAGGTTTCTCTTCCTGCCAGGTCCCTCAGCCACTTTTAAAATAACCACTCAAAGGCTTAATATCTGTATTTTAAAAACTGTAAAATTTTTAAAACTGTAAAGCATATTAGCTCAGACTTATTACTAACTCACTCTTACAATTTACTTAATCCATTTTTATTAGACTATATTTTGCCATGAGGCTTGTAGCTTATTACCTCGCATTTTGCTTCTCCACTGGCTGCTGGAGCCTCTCTAACTCCATATTGCTTTTCCCTTTATCTCTGTATTTCCCACCTGGCTCCATTCTGCCTGGCTATTGACCAAGTCAGCTTCTTTATTAACCGATAGTAATAAAACATAATCACAGTATATAGAGAGACATCCTACATCAAATATAAGCTTTCATACCATGAATATATATTTTAATACATATTACACTACCCTGTGGGATAAAATATTCCTATTGGAAGTGTTATTATTTTCTTTATATAATTAAATGTCATTTATTAAAATAATGGTGAATTAAACAGTTAAAATTGCTTAAATGTAGCTAATATCCCTAATTTCTCCATTAAAATCCTTATAGCTATGTAATTTAATTTATTAGAGATTTGAGAATCGTAACTTTATTTCAATGCTATTCTGGGAAAATCACAGGGTAAGTCTTTAGTGAGTGATGCCACATTGTCATTGAGGACAAATTTCTTGTTCTCAGTATTATTGTGACTCAAATATGCATTTACTTTTAGAGTCAAATTGATTTTGGATTATTCAGATATGTAATAAACTTCTGTAAATCTGAAAGAATATCAAAATCAAGTACTCTTATTTGAACAACTCCAGTCAGAGCCCAATCTACACTGTAAGGCACTCCTGTGAGGGAACTGTTTCTTCCCCCTCTAATTTCAATGTAAAATTAGTTTTTATTATTTTTATATATGAGATATTGTAACAGGAACAAAACTACCAAGAAATTCAGAGTCTCACAAATGGGCCAAACTACAAAGTGTCACATTCATGCAGAGGGCCTAGGTTGGTCCCAAGCAGGCTCCCTGGTTTTTGGTTCAGACTCTGAATTCTCATGAGCCAGGCTAGCCCTTTCTGTGAGTTTTCCTTCCATGTCCCTAATCCCACCTTGTTCCTATAATCCATCTTCCTCTCCTCAGCAGGACTCCCTGAGTTTAGGCCCAATGATAGGCAGTGGGTCTCTGAATCTACCTCCATCAGTCACCATTTGTGGGACTCCAGGCTATGGGAACAAGGTCTATCCCTGGTGCTTTGGCTGGCTCTTGGGAACCTACTTCTCATGCTGGTTTGCCTTGCCCACCCTGAATATAGGGGGAGGTGCTTGGTCTTATGACAGCTTGATTTGCCATGCTTTGTTGATGCCCATGAGAAGTCTGTCCCTTTCTGAGCAAATTTGGAGGAGGGCTTGATTGAGGAGACTGGCAGAGGAAAGACTGAGAGAGGAAGTAAGAGGGGAGGCTGCAGAAAGGATGTAAAATTAATTTATTAATTAATTATAATTTAGGAAATTCAGAATCCCTATCAAAAGTATAGTAGCCAGCTGTGCCAACTGTTTGGATTATGAGCCCTTTGTTTTCTCTTCCATTACAGGCTCACCCCTATAGCCACAGTTAGTATTACTACAGAGAGACTGAAGTCACTTTGATCTGAGCTGGACAGATAGATTTAGCAAGTACAGAGGGCACTTACATGTAAAATTCCAGGGCTAAACTATCTCTAGTGCCCCAAATAAAAAAGATTGAATCCCAAAATTTCATCTGCAAATTTTAGCGTCTGTGTTTCACTTATTGCAAGTAGACAATTGGCACTTACCCTTTAACATTCTTGACTGGCGTATCTTTTATAAGAAAATAATTAATCATCATTCATAAAGCATTCAAACATACAGAGAATTTTATATTTGCGCACAAATCCTAAAGTGTCTTAAGTATTTCTTGACAAAACTAGAAGCTAAGAAATAAATATAAAAATATAATGCTTCAGACAGTTTGTAATGAGCTGGGAGTGGTGGTTGTGTTGCAAGAGTTTAACCCTACCACTCTGAAAGCAGAGGCAAGCATATCTCACTATGTTTTATCCCAGGCCTAGTCTACATAGAGAGTTCCTTGTCAGCCAAGGCATCACAGTGATACCCTGTCTTAGGATTAGGGTTGTTATGGGAAATAAGAAAGATTAACAAAAATTTTATGGTATTTCAAAACTTGGATAATGAAGCATTAGAGGCAAGTAAAGAAATAAACACACGTCTGATGTAATGAATTGTGGATGGCTTCATAGAGTAGGTGATATCTCAGCTTGGCACTGCTGGACAGAGTTTGGAATTCTGAGATGAAAGGAAAGGTGATTTCGAAGCTGGAGAATCAAGAGCCTTCTGCTACGAAGACTTGGTTCAGTAGAAAAAAACACCGCACTAAGTTGTCAGATCCACTGCTGGAGGGAAAAGAGAAGTCAGGGACACATTGCACCTTGTTCCAAAATCCGAAGGAAATACATATTTTAAAGAAACCAGATTCAGGATAACTTATTGTACACAAAGACCAGAAAATCTCTTTGGTTTTTCTTTTCCCCTCCCTCCTTCCTCCCTTCCTTTCTTTCCCTTCTTTCATTTCTTTTTTCTTTCTTTCTTCTTTATGATATCATCTCACTAACTAGCCCAAGTTGGTTTTAAACTCAGCTTCCTTCCTTTGTTTTCCAAGTGCTGAGAATTTAGTCATTTACCAGTAGGCCTGACAATGAGTTTTCTTCTGTCTATTCCACTGTAGCAGGTAGATAAAAATTCATTTTGGTGGTGAAGTTTATGGATTGACATTAACAATTGATCAGCCAATGATAACAAATTTCTAAAGCTTTGATTCCCACAGTCTTTCTGCCAAACCCTAAGTTAAACAAAACTGTTTATTCTTGAGGATGAAAGTTTTTCATGCATTGACTTATTTGCATGCTGTCTGTATAAGGTAGTTATTACTGCATATCATCAGACCTACTCAAAATTCTGTACCTTAAAAATGAAAATCATATATTATTGTAGTTTACTTATCTGAGAATTGGCTGGGGATCAGCTAATCTAAATTGCATTTGGTTTATTTCAATTGGGTTCACTCATTTCTCTGCTGGGTGGGCATGGCTGGGGAAACGTAAGTGTGATAGTGTTGTCTGGTTTCTCTTATCTTTCTCCTATTACTTCAGGACTTTTCTGGAAATTTTTCTCTCTGTGATCATAGTGACTTACTAAAACAATCATTAAATTCTCTAAATGTCAATTCTCAGGTCAACAAGTAGATGATGAAAAGAGGCTGAAGATTTGGGACTTCAGTAAAAAGTCTTACGTAAATCTTGTTTCAGTAGCATCTACATAATAGCATCAGAAAATTTGCTTTAAAAATGTCATCAATGTTTTTGTTTGTTTGTTTTTAATCCCTGTCTGAAAAGGTCAGAGATGTGGCCTGCAGACAGCACAGAATGAAACAGGTCTCAAATATGAAGATAGACAGAATGGGATTCCTTTGAGTCTCTGATTATGATGTTATCTCTTATTTTCTTTAATCTGTAGTTAAATATCTTGTTATCAGTTAGATGCTAAGACCAGACTTAGGACTCTGACATAACATCTCCCTGGACTTTTCATCCCTTATGCATCTAAATCCTTGCAAGTGTGATCATCTGCAGACCTACTAATCACTCCGAATGACTCATAGGAGGCTTGCTATTGCAAAATTCTTGCTTCCTGACCCTAACTTCTGTACTACTTTCATTCTTACATCTCCATAAATTTTGCCTTCACTTGGTTTTCTTTTTTATTAATTTGTTTAATTTCATTTTACATTCCAACAACAGTTCTCCCTCCCACCCCTCTTCCTGCCCCTTTGCCTCTCCTCTAGTCCACCCCCCTTCCACTCCTCTCAATGAGTAAGGGATCCCATGGGGAGTCAACAAAGTCTGGCACACTAAGTAGGGGCAGGACCAAGCCCCTCCCTCCTGCGTTAAGGCTGAATATGGCATCTCATCATAGGTAATAGACGCCTTTTTCCTTTGCAGCTCTTAATATTCTTTCTTTATTCTGTATATTTTGAGTTTTGATTATCATGTGGCAAGGGAACTTTTTGGGGGGTCTAGTCTGTTTGGTGTTCTGTTAGCTTCTTATATCTTCATAGGCATTTTCTTTTTTAGGTTGAGACAATTTTCTTCAATGATTTTGTAAAATATGTTTTCTGTACCTTTGAGCTGTATTCTTTTCTTCTTCTATCTTTATTATTCTTATTTTTGGTCTTTACATGGTGCCCCAGATTTCCTGGACATTTTGTGTTATGACTTTGATGACTTTAATATTTTCTTTGATTGATAAATCTATTTCCTCTATTGTATCTTCAATGCCAGATATTCTCTCTTCTATCTCTTGTGTTTTTTTGTTTATGTTTGCATCTGTAGTTTTATTTACACAGATTTTCTCTTTATTTACCCAGATTTTCCATTTCTAGGATTCCCTTTGTTTGTGTTTTCTTTATTGCTTCTATTTCAATTTTCAGTTCTTTAAATATTTCCTTCGCCTGTTTGATGGCTTTTTTTGTTTTCTTTAAGAGATTTATTAATTTCTTCCAATTTTTGTTTGTCTTTTCCTCCATTTCTTTAAGGGAATTTTTCTTTTCCTCTTTAAGGGTCTCTGTTATCTTGATAAAGTAATTTTTAAGGTCATTTTCTTCTGCTTCTTCAAGGTTGGGGTGTTCAGGTTTTCCTGTTGTAGGCCTGCTAGGTTCTACTGGTGCCATACTGCTCTTTAGATTATTGAATATATTCTTGCATTGGTCTTTACCCATCTCTTCCTCCAGTTGTCCAGACAGTGTCTTTGCCTCTTGGTCCAATCATTGTTTGTCTCAGGGTTTCTCTCTTGGAAGGATTGTTTCAGTTGCTGTCTGTGTCTCAGGGAGCCACTTAGGTCATAAGAGATGGGTGGGTTAGGGGGCAGAGTGTGACTTGTAGATTACAGAGTCCCATGGGGGGGTGATGCTGGAGTAGCCTGCCTGCAGGACTTCACTTGGTTTACTACTTCTTCCTCATTAAGCATTACTCTCTGCCTCTATCATGGGCCTGAAGTTGAGCTACTTTCATATGATTATTTGAATTCTCATTCCTATACCACTAAGGACACTTGAATGATGTACAATCAAGTTACTTGACCCCTCAAATTCTTCATATTTGACTGCAATTAGTACTTCAAATGAGTCTTATGAAACCTCATGATCTATATTTATAGGAAACCCTTTGTAACTGACTGAATTCATTTTCTAAACTTTTGCTCTAACATTTTCTTCTCCTTTCATATGCTTTTTGCTGCTCTCTGCAATCCAATCACATATCTGTATAGATTCCCTATTGCTGTATTCACAGTAGAGCTGCATTTACAGTGGCTTAAGAGTTATTTAGCACATACTTCAGATGTTCACAACAAAACATATTTGTTTCCTGCTTTTTAACTAATATCAGTATTGACAATATCTTCTGTATAAAAAATTTATACATACTAGAAAAAACATTTATACATACATGCATATATATATATATATATATATATATTTCATTTGCAGACTGAACCAAAACACTGTGGAAGTCACTGAGTCTACTGCTGGACGGGTCTTTGTCTGTTTCATTTCTCCTTTCCAGTCTACAGACCACCACCCTGTGTATGCCTTCTGTATGTTAGCTGAAGAAAATAAAAGAACCCACCCATAAATCTCCATTTTTAATAACATTTTTACTTCGAATATATCCAAACAACAGAAAATTATTCCAGAATTACTGAATTATGATATCTCCTGTTCTGAAACCCTATATAGATTTTTATAATCCAACTATTTAAAAATACATTCTTAATTTTTTTCCTTACAGCTTTTTTGAATTATATTTTCTGATATAGTCTTTATGGTTTTTCTGTGTGTGTGAATGCATGTGTCTCAGCATCTGTATATGTTTCTTGTGCTTTTTCTTTGGCTCTTTTTTTTGTTTTGTATTTGTTTGTTTGTATTGTCCTATTCTTACTTGTTTGTTTTTATTTTCATTATATTATTATACACCTGTTTGCTTCATAATGAGAGAGAAAGGAAAGGGTGTGGATTTGGGTGGTTGGGGAAGAGGGAAAGATCTGGGAGGAGATGAGAGAAGGAAAACTATAATCAATATGTTGTATGAAAAATTATTTTCAACAAGTTATATATGCATTCTTATCAACACATTGCTTTTTAAAATAATTTTAAAAGTACAGATTTATGACATAAAAAATAAATCCATAGATAACTTTCTACTTTCTTTAATTTGGGCCTGGAAGAACTTAAACCCTAGTTTCTCTTACTCAATGAAAATAATTTCTGAGGTATCTCTGTAGAATGCTTTGTCTCTGGAAATTTTAACTTACCTACTAAAAGACTTCTATAACTTGGTAACACTTTTCATTTCTGAGGTCACTTCTCAGTATTTCATTCTGTGGGCCTTCTGTTAAATACTGAAGGGATCTGCTGCCAAACGTGATATCTGAGTACCTGACTCCTACCTTCCAAAATGCTAGAAATACTTCAGAGCTGCATCATAGTGTACGGAGGTAATGAAAGATCTTCAGATGTGCCATAAAATGTTGATTGGCATACAAAGCTTTTTTTCACATTCAATAAGGATAGTCTTTCAAATGAAGTATGTGGTCTTATTTGATATAGAAAGCCAATAATAATAAGTAAAGAAATGGTAGAATTACAAGAAGACCAACTTAGATCATGCCAAAAAAAAATGTCATGTAAAAATAAACTCGGGACATTCTATCTTGCAGAGCATAGGGCTTCAATACTACAAGGCAGCACACAAACACAGTGTCTGTAAACTGATATACATCCAGGTTCTCCCAATCCTTTCAAATCTCTTCTCAAACGCTACTTTGTACTGAAAAGTTTTTCCTAATTCTTTCTGAAAAATATTTCTTGCAAATTCTGTCAGCCATCTGGGCCTTTTGGTTTAAAGGGCTCTCAAATTGTATTACACTGTACTTAATTGCAAACTATAATATACTTAAAGAATTTATAAACTTGTTGAGAAGCATTATCCTTTGTTTAGCATTCTTTCTAAATACCAGGGCTAAGACAGAAGCTTAAAACATTTAGTGACTGAACAATAAAACGCAGCATGGTCCTCACGTAGACAGTTAAAATTAAAAATAAAAAAATCCAATAAATTGGCATTCTCCCAAGGTAGCAAATCATAATTCTTCACAATTTTTTGTTTGTTTGTTTTTTGTTCTTTCTACTTAGCATATTCAATGACTAAATAATGTTTGCTACAGAGATGTCTAAGACAAAATTCCTAATCTTCCAGAAATACATGTCAATTTCAGGGTCAACGTCAAAACAGATGCATTACTTAAATTTTACAGAATCTTGAGTAAATATAAATGGTTGTCTTCTAATTTCAGGAGTCAAATTGAATATTCATAGTTAACATCTAAAGCAGGGCTGGTGCAATCACATGCTTCAGACTTCTGTCCTAAACATTTTCCTTTGCTATTTTTTCTTTGTCACATGCTGAGATTTTGAGAAGTTGTATCTAATCCAGTCACGTGATTATGCTAATTCTCCTCTTACTGCTCTGAACAATATCAGCGGAAACTTTAGGATTTATTTTGGCTCAAGGTTTAAGAGATTCTAGTTGATGGTTGCTGTGGTCTCTTTCTGTGGATTTGTAATGGTATGGAACAGTATGGTGACAGTCAGTGGGTAACAGAACAAAGTTTCTCAATGATGGCAGTGCTAACAGAAGGAGTCACATCAGGAAAGACAAGGTAGGTCTTTGCAGAGCCTGCCACTTCAAACTGGCTACTTCTTACTTGCCACCACCTCTCAATAATGACATTTTATCAGTTCACATTTATTAACCCATGCCACCAATCAATTGGTAAAATAATAGTAATCACTCAGTCGCTGGATCCACCATGGGGAGAGGAGACCAAGACTTCGATGCATGAGCTTTAGGCAGAGATAACATCCAAACTATAACACCACATTAGTCCCATACACTTTTTCTTTTCTTTCTTCTTTTGCATTCAGTTTCTTAACAGGATAATGGATAATATTGTGATTTTTATTTTAGTAACTGAGCATCCATCTACTCAATATTCAGTGTTCTGTTGCTGTTGCTCACTCTACTTTTGCTTGTGTGGATTTACATTCTGTAAGCAATCTCTTTACTCTCATTTTGGTTGAGATTCAGAGAGGGTAGACCTAAAATATGTGTTTACTAGTCTATTTTGGGTGAAACGGCTACATTTCCTCTGTGGTTACAATTGCAGTGACTATATTCGCAACTTATATATTTAAAAATGTACAATTCAGAACAATCAGTTACACTGTCAATGCTGTACAATTACTGTTATTTCAAAATGTTTTCAACTAGAAACCAAAATATGATGCTTATTAGCAGTAACTCGAAAATATTTCCTCTCCATCTTCTGGTGATCTATAATTTACTTTCTTCTTTATTAAGTAACCTATTCTAGATATTTGAAACAGGTGAATCATTAAGAGTGTACCCTTCTGGGTCTATATTATTTCTCCTGGAATTAGATTTTCAAGCTGTTGGGGTTGTCTGTCTGTTTATTTGTTTCCTCTCTTTGACTGCAGAGTGTTCTCATATCTGTGTGCCACCTTTTCTCTATCCATTCATTTTTCAATGAATGTTTGCTTCACAATGACTTGTAAAGTTGCCGTGAGAAGTGAGTGGTATGCTCACAGTTTTACTAATTCTTGTTTTCAATTCTTTTAATATAATATATTTAGGAATTATAGTGATCATCCCCTATTTTTTCTGTTTAGCTTTTCAAAGACCTGATGATCTATTTCCAAAAGTATTAATATCATCTTCTATCCTCACCAGCAGTGGAACAGGATTCTGATTTCTTTCTTCTGAATGTCTTAATTACTTTTCCTTTTACAAATATTAAAGCCATTATAGAAAGTATAATCTTGTATCATTTCATTGATTTTAACTTATGTTTCTCAAATGTTTGACATTCGGCATTTTTTCCACTTGTCTAGTAGAGAACTATGTTGCCTTTTAAAAGACATATGTTTATTTTCTTTGTTGGAGGGGACATGCTTGCCACAGTGTAGACGTCAGATGACAACTTGGGGGAGTCTATTCTATCCTTCTACTCCATGGGTGCTGAGGATCAGATTCAGGCACCAGGCTTAACGGAAAATACCTCTTCCTGCAGAGCTAAATTATGGAACTCAAATGTAGCTTTTTCTTTTTCAAATAAAAGTCTACCCAATTTATTTGCCCATTTTTGACGTCTTTATAATATTGAGTTCAACTTGTTTTTGTAATCTGATACTAAACTCTTTTCACATATGATTTAAGGTTTTGTACCATTTCATGGTTACCTCTACATTCTTTCTGTGTGATCTTTTATTTTAGAAAGTATAAAATTTTAATGAAAATCGCTTTATAGTTTTCCATGAGCTTTTTTGTCATATATGAGAAAACACTGCCAAAGCCAAGATTTATTCTTATGATTATCTCTAAGAGTTTGATCATTTTAACATTACATTTGCATAAATGCTTGTTTGTATTGCTAAATTCAACTTTAATTTTCTCATGTGGACATTTAATTTTGAAAAGATCATTTGTTGAAAAAACAGTTCCAAATAGATAGCATTTACTTATTCTATTAAATTAATTGAGCAATGGTCAGATGTAGTCCAGATGAAGTCAGTACTCTTCAAGAAAACTGCCTACATTGGCATGGGCCATTTATTACTGTGAAGAAACCAGCTCTATGTATGTAGCCTAAAATAGTCTTTCTAATGGTAAAACTTACTCTGTCCTCCAGCACCCTACAAGAAACGAGGTGTTTTAGATGACAGGTCTTTTTTTGGTGCTTAATGACAATGCATATTATGATAAGATTAGGTGCAATTTTTCCAGAAGCTATGCTGTTATACCATCTTTACTGGGGCAATTCAAGCAAATGTCCATTCGCCCCAAACAAACCATCAATGATAGAGCAAAGAAATGATTCCACCCAAGTCTAGCTTGGAGAACCAGTGTTTAATCTCGTTATTTATAGTAGTGTGGGTGATTCAAAGGCATCTACGACACCAAGAAGCCCACCATAGCAGTAGACAGAGTCTTCTCTCTCCG
Source organism: Ondatra zibethicus (assembly GCA_004026605.1). Classification (NCBI taxonomy): domain Eukaryota; kingdom Metazoa; phylum Chordata; class Mammalia; order Rodentia; family Cricetidae; genus Ondatra; species Ondatra zibethicus. Next base: position 29,706 of record PVIU01006351.1, read on the forward strand.
GACAACTATTTACTAATTAGTTGAATTTTATGAACTTTTGTGTGGATCTTATAACTGCTGACAGAGCTTCCTGGGCCTCCTAATTTTTGTCAGCTTCCCGAGTCTTATTAACCTTGGCTTCAGGATGTAATGCTTAATCTTAGAAGAAATACCTTCATAATATATATTTATGACATAAATTTGTGGTTATATTTTGGAACCCACTTTACATAGATTGTGCTGGATGGTTTTTGTCAATTTGTTATAAACCTAAATATATCTGGGAACAAAGAATCTTAATTGAGAAAATGCCTCCAAAATATTAAACTGTTGACAAGCCCATGGGGCATTAATTAATGATTATTATAGGAGGGACCAGCCCATTGTGGGATGTGCCACCCCTAGACAGGTGATCCGGGATGTGTAAGAAAGCTTTCTTAGCAAGATATGGGGAGAAAGCTAGGGAGTAACATTCCTCCCTGGCCTCTTCTTTGGTTCCTGCCTCCAGGTTTCTGCCTAGAGTTCCTGTCTGGAATTCCTGCTCTGACTTCCCTGGAAAGACAGACCACAGCCTGTAAGATGAAACAAACCTGTTCTTCTCCAAGGTTTTTGGTTGTGGTCTTTTATCGCAGAAGTAGAAAAGTAACTGGAACAAAATATATTCAAGTGCTTTTGATATTTTTGCAAACATATGCATAAAAAATCTGTGGATGCTGGATGTGGCTAATATTTGTTTGCGAAAGCCCACTGTTAAATGTTCATTCATTTTACAATTCACTTCACAGCATGTTTGGCAATATTGAATAAGGAATAACTTATAAGTAAGAAAAAAACGAATTCTATAGGGTAGGACTATGTTTGTCTTAGTAAGAGCTTTTATTGCTGTGATAAACATCATGACCCAAACAACTTAGGGAGGAAAAGATTTATTTCATCTTACAACTCTCAATCACACTCTATCACCAAGGAAAGTAAGGGCAGAAACTCAAGGTGGGAACCATGAGTTAAGAACTAAGACAAAAGCATAGAAGGATGCTGATTACTGGCTTGACCTTTATTTGGCCTATGTGGTTTTCTTTCCTATACCCTCGGAACCATGTGCCCTCCTACATCCATCACTAATCCAAAAAATGCCGTACAGGCTTGGCTACAGAAAATCCTGATGGAGGCACTTTCTTAGTTGAGGCTGCTCTGTCTAGATAACTCTAGCTTGTGTTAAGTTGACAAAACAAAACAGCCAGCCAGCACAATGCTAAGCCTCCCACTAAAGTGGGGAAAAGAGATAGCAAGTATTTATCTGTGAGACACTGCTGAGATCAAACATGCTAAGTTTTGTTGGTAGTGTTTTCTGCTAGATGATGTCTAAGGGCTCTGAAATTAAATTTGAAGAATCTGAATAGCTGAGGCCCTGGCACTAAACTATGAAGAGCCTAATGAAGTTGTACAGGGAAAGCAGCTGCCACCTGTTGAGTAGTTTTGTGTGCCAGACATTTTAAAACCAGCCTATTGGTTGCCATAACAACACAACTCTGGGTTATTAATCTAAGCATGGTATCTCTACATTCTATGAGAGGAAACAGATCTGGTAACTTTAAGCAGTTGGATAGAGTTCACATATTGTCTTCATGAGAAGCCATGCTTCAGTTACCTTCACCTCTGATAGCTCAGCTCTTCTTTTTCTATGAACAAGTAAATTTAAAAACCAGATACAATAAATATGGTTTCAACTTTAATTTTGCTAGACATTTTCTTCTTGAAGTATTTCCATGGTGATATTATTAATAGTACTTATCCCTTGTTCTTGTTTTCTATATTTATAAAAATAAATAGTTTGATAAAATGGCATATTAGCACCAAGGAAATATGGTTTAAGAATGGTATTTTTGAATTTACAAAAATGTTTATTTCAGAATTGTTCTAATAAAAATGCCATTTGTAAAGCTTCTAATCATGAATTAGTTTTGCAACTTATTGGTTATAAAATCTACCTATGTCTATTTCTGGAAATCAGACTGCTAACATCAGATGTTATGACTTGTTAACATCAAAGAGTTTCAGTTATTTCATCTAGTAAGTAATAACCACAGTCATAACGCTTATTATGCTGAAGTTGTTATAAGGCTGAAATATTATCTTATAATTGCTCAACAAAGTAAAATGGAGTCTTAGGGTTCAGATATATTTCGTTCTCCCAAGAGACCGTAAGTTGGGCTTAGCCCACACTGTAGTGATACTGAGGTGGTATGGCACTGATGGGTCCTGTAGGAGGCCCTTATATTATTGGAGAACTGCCTTTAGAAGTGGATACTGGTCTCTTAGAGTTAGCTTTTGCAATGTAGTCCTTATAAAACCCTGAACCTAAACACATTCTCTCTAGTTCTTACTTTCCATAATCCTCCCATTGTGATCTATCAGGAGGTAATCACTAAAAAGAAAACCAACGATACCTCCTGATATTGGGTTTTCAGTCTCCAAAACTATGAACATTTTAACAAGCAAACTTCTTTGTGAATTCATGATGCCTCGAATATCTTTTTTAATTTTATTTTTATTAATTAATTAATTTTACATACCAATTACAGTTTCCCTTCCCTTCTCTCCTCCCATTCCCTCCCCTCACCTGCCTTCTGTACTCCCCAATCCACTCCTCCTCCATCTCTAATTGGAAGTGGTAAGGCCTCCAATGGGAGTCAAACAAGCTTATTATAGTAATAGAAAGTAAAATAAACAGCTCTTTTTACTAGTTTGGTGATTTAAGGATGTATATTATTTTACCTATAGCAGAACAAAAGATATATGTACAACATAATTACATAAATAATATGTTTATTCTGTAGCTTAACATTGGGAAAAACTAATATGTAGTTTAATAGTAATTTGGAAGTTGTCTGTCAAAAAAGGGAAATATAGTTTTGGCATAAAAACATCAAGGTGGCCATTGGCATGTCACAAATGTATTTAAATATGCTTCAAAAGTAAGGCTGTTTGCATAGTGTCTTCTGACTAGTTGATTGCTTCAGTTAAATGAGATTGAACTGAAATGACTGTACATCAGTAAGAAAATGATTAACTATAATTATCTTAAAATATTCTGCATATATTGGATGCTCTCAGTTACCTTGTTTTTCTTCATTATAATTTAATTGCTTTATAACATAGAACCTTAGTTAAACACACACACACACATCTCAAGGGCAGGGCTCTGAAGGTATATTTTCTGTACTTGAGTCCTGCAGCTTGCTTGCCTTGACAGTTTGAAAAATTTATTCAGTCATTCCTTACAAGGTCATGTTGTACTGAATTCTCTCTTTTAATTGTTAACCAAACCTGGGAGAATTTTTGGAGTTTTTCAGGGTGATATGGGATTCCCCTCTGTATGTTGTGAATATCATTGGTTAATAAAGGAATTGCTTTGGGCCTATAGCAGAGCTATAGGGGAACACAGCTATTCAGGGAAAACTAAACTGAATGCTGGGAGAAAGGAGGACAGGAAAGAAAGAATTCATGTAGCCCTGCTGAAGACAGATGCCAGAACTTTAGCCAGTAAGCCACAGCCATGTGGCAATACACAGATTAATGGAGATGGGTTAAATTAATATTTATGAGCTAACCAATAAGAAGCTAGAGCTAATGGGCCGAGCAGTGTTTTAATTAATATATTTTCTATGTGGTTATTTTGGGGCTGAGCAGCCGGGAACCAACAAGCAGCCTTCCTTACAACATCAAGGTAGCTTCTCTAGTTTTGTTTAAATGAATACCCACAGCACAATTTGAAAAATTGGTTCACATAAAGCTATGATTCTATCAAATATATAATAAGATGATGACTCTAGAGAGCCAAATGCCCTGAAAAGTGTAGTGGGCTAGTTTAGGGAGGAAGACAAGTGGTAAGAGGACTGTTTCCTTGGGCTCACACTTCATGCCTTTCTCAAATATTGGAGCAGCCTAAGTTAGTCACATACAGACTCCCTAACTGTTGGTCTAGAGTCCATGAACTCCATGAGCTCAGGTCAGTGACTTCCCCCATCATGATCTTAACCATCTCTCCCAACACCCAAGTCCCTGCTCATACACCCCCCCTTTCTTCAGTAGGACTCCTGGAACTTGGCCCAGGGCTTAACTATGGATCTGCATGGACTACCATCAGTTACTGAATAAAGGCCCTCTGATGACAATTAGGGTAGTAACCAATCTGATTACAGTAGATGACCAGTTCTGGCCTCTTCACTATTGCTAGGGCTCCCTAGGCTCTCTGCATGTGTGTGGCAATTGTATAGCTTGGTCTGTTTGTAAGGCTCCTAGCAGTGAGAACGGGACCTGGCCCAGGCAGTTAGCAGGCTTTTAGGAACCTGCTCCCCATGTTGTGTTGCATGGAGAGCGGGCTCTTTGTTCTGTCCCTGCTGCCTGGCTAGCTTACACCCAAAATAACCACACAGAAACTGTATCAATTAAAACACTGCTTGGCCATTAGCTCTAACTTCTTATTGGCTAATTTTTACATCTTAATTTAACCCATTTCTATTCATCTGTGTATCGCCACGTGACTGTGGCTTGCTGGCAAGATTCTAACCAGTGTCTCTCTCAGGCAGGAGATCCATGGTGTCTCCCACTCTGCCCTTCTTCCCAGCATTCAGTTCTGTCTTCTCCACCTACCTAAGTTCTGCCCTATCAGGCCCAAAGCAGTTTCTTTATTCATTAACCAATGAAAGCAACACATAAACAAAAGGACCTCCTAGACCAATGTTGGATTACCTTGCACCAAGGGAGGAGATCTGCTCTACCTCAACTTGATGTGCCATGCTTTATTCAATCCCATGAGATGCCTACCCCTTTCTGAATGGAGATAAGGAAGGAGTGGATGGGGAATGGGGTAGATGAGAGGTGGTGGTGACAGGGAATGGGAAGAGAGGAGGGAGGGGAAACTATAGCTGATAAGTAAAATAAATAAAAATATATTAAGGATTTCAACTATCTATCCTAACACTGGTCCTCCCCAAAGGCTGGCATGAGGTTCAACAGAGCCCAGAGTTGCAGAAGCAGAGGTATGGGAATCAGATTGTTCTTGGTTCAAGTCTGAGTTCTGTCACACATCAGCACTGTCATGTTGGAAAATTTGTGTTTAAAATGGGTACAAAAATAGAGCTTGATTCACAGGGTTCCTTTGGAAATTACATTAGGTGAATGGAGAGCTGATAGCCATATGGCTGGAGACAAGAAAAGTCATAAATACTGGCTGCTTGCTAGCATTTAAAATCTATCCTCAATTATAAATCAATTTGAAAATAGTATATTGAGGCTATTAGTAGCCTAGTAAAAGGCTATTTCAAAGTCCTTTCTATAAAACAACAAGCAGCAGAACAGAGTTTGTGTGATAGCTGGGTGTGTGTGATGCTCACTGGACAGGTGCCCTGAACATAAAAGCAGTGAGCATGAATGATCTCTTGCAGGAAATGGGGACCACTAGCATCATCCCAACATATGTCAGAATTGAGGCAATCTTTAACAATATGAATACATTTCCTCCTCACATTTGTCTCTGAACCACTGTAATTGTGCCTACCTCTGAAGGTTACATAGCATGGATCATCTTCAGGATCTAAAATGTGCTACAGAATTCAGTTCCAGCTAAAAGCCAGAGAATGCTGCTTGCACTGAATCAGATCTAAGTCAAGGTAGAGGGAAGAGGGAGATGCATGAAAGAGCACACATCCCTTCATGTCAGGATGTTCCTGAGGGGAGAATGAACCTGAAATATGCATTTCTGGGCATCGGCAGAAACAAATGCTAGGAAGGTTACTCATCAGTGTGGTGCTGGTATAAATTTAAGGAAATGCATTACACAAGTACAAATTTTTAAGTATCAGTCTAAACAATGCCAACCCAAACTTTAGATAATAAAGTGTCTCTATCTCCTGAAGGTTTCTAAATCTGAAAGTAAAGGTTGTACTCATGTAAAGGTCAGGCATGGGGGGATGGACCTGACATCCTAGCATGGAGGAGTAGAGACATGAAGATTAACAACTGTTCTTGCCAAATTGCAACTCCAAATTCAGTGTAAGATTCTATCCCAAAATATATGTATCTTGGATGAAAAATAAGGAAGAAAACACTTGAAATTGTCCTCTGGTTTCCACATATGTGCACACACACACACAAACACATGAATGCAAACATTCACCACACTCTCAGAAAAAGAAATAACAATAATAGTAATCTAATCCAGAGAGGCATGGCATACTTGAGTTTTGCATGTATTTAGTATTTTTAAATCTAAAAAAATTTCAGAGTTCTACCTTTACCAGCTTTAATATATTAAAGTATTTTCTAGTTGTCTTATAGAATGTACTTCAAGTCTGATTCTTTCTTATGACTGTGTTTGAGTTATTTATTTTTCTATAAGTATCACTAGTGGGACTTCCTCTGTGATAATAATAAGTATGGTTACATGGTTGAGATTTTGATGTTTTTGGTTGTGAGCCTACCCTTTAACACTCTAGCCCACTTAGTCAAGATTTTAATTGAGGTCTGCTAGCTTGCTCTAACATCTTTTGCCCATTGATTGATGGGAGAGACCATATAAACAGTCTCTTCATTAACATCCATTAATTTTCTTAATAGTGATTTTCCAGTTCCATCATTTACACTACACTTACTATGGTGACTAAGAGGTTTCTACTACGTGGACTCACACTTTTTAAAAAATATATTCAGCTTTGTTCACCTCTCACTGGCAGCATTTCTTTATATTGAAAACTTTCTAGATAGTGAATGGAGAGGCCCTTTATGCTGGCATCTATGTCCGTTTTGAAATGGCCCGGCATTTATATGATTTGACCAATTTCTACCACAATAAGTAGACAAATCTAGGAAATTCATACACAAAACTTTTGTATTAACTTCTAAATTTTTCCCTTTCATTCGGGTCATTCTAGCTGCTTGTGGCCTATAGGAAGGAGAAAGGAAGAATAGGAAAGTGAAAAGTTTTTACATCCTAATAAACCCCTCTGCTGATGTAATAATCCAACTCAGACCAAATCAAACTGAATTAGAAAAATTCCAGGTTTAATGGATGCTAGTGCTCCCAGATGGCCTTCCAGGCCCTTAGAGAGGAGAAGGGGAAAGAAGACCGGAAAACCACATGTTTGTTCTCTGGGGGGCAGTTTAAACACCCTGTGGGAGTGGTCTTGAGCCTCTCGGGTCACCATTTGGTGGGCTTTCTCGGAGGTGGAGTCTGGACTGAGGCAACTCCCAGGAGAGGGGCCAGGAATGAAACTTTCTACCCAAACATTCCAGATTTTTTGGATATATGGATGCCAGGGGCAGAGGTAAAGCCTTAGCCCGAACATTCCAGACTTTTTGGGTATAAGGATGTCAGCGGCTGGGGTGAAGCCTTAACCCAAACTGGAAGGAAGGAGGAGAGAAGAGATGAAGAAGAGGAAAGGGAGGGAAGGAGGAGAAAGGAAAGAGTAAGTAGAGAAAGGAACGGAGAAAAAAGAGAGGCTGGGGTAGAAAGATGAAGAGCAGAAAGAAGAGAATAGACACTGATGTTTTTGTAATACCCCAAGTAAAATTGGTAACTAGCTAGAAAAACTCCTACCAGTCCGTTTCCAATCACACTGATGGTTTTATTACTCCCTCAGGTTTTCACAGATTTCCCCTGTTATTCCCACTTATTCCCACCTTTAGTTTTCAATGCTAATGTGATTTGAGACTTGGTAGTTATTTCTTTTTCTAAGTAGGTATCTCCACTTAAAAATATTGAGATCAGTGCTCTACAGTTGCAAAGTAGCCTTTTTCTTTTTTCATGTGTGGACAAATGTATATGCAAATGACTACATCTCAAATGACCTCTGCCCATGTACTTAGAAACACCAGGAAACTCTAAATGCAGATCAGGGGCTTATACATTCCTAGTATGGCTCACAAAGATGTCATGTTTTATCTGTCTATATTTCCTTCCTTCCTTCCTTCCTTCTTTCCTTCCTTCCTCCTCTTTTCCCTTGCTCTCCCTTTTTTTTTATCTTTTCTTTTCTTCCTTGTAAATGGTATACCATCACTGTCCTACTTCTGGAGAATATATAAAAAATTGTGGGTATCAATGTATAAAAATCATTTTCCACATTATTGATCTTAAAAGGTTGGCAATTACGGACAGTTTAGATTGAAGTTTTCTCCAACAAAGACTACATTAGACCTTTAATAGTTTTATTTGGTTCAGTAAAAAAAAAAACAACTTCTAACAACTTAACATAACAGCAAGGAAGTTTCTCTAAAAGAAAAGATGTCTAGGGAGGAAAACAAGAACCATCATATCATTATGCCACCTTGGCACAAACCCATTTAGAATCCGCTGAACTGATAACAAGCCTCAGTCAGGTTATCACAATTAAGAAAAGAACCAGGTTTCTTCCATCTTCACCCTCCCACTCCCCCAAGCTCTCCCCAGTCCTTCTCCCTTCTCCTTCCCCCTCTCCCCTTCCCCTGCTCCCCTACCTCCCACCTCTATCCCCGCCCCCTGGCTTCCAACTTTTGCTTGATGATCTTGTTTGCTTCCAACTTCCAGA